>PVJS01014598.1:12402-40232 GCA_004027185.1 Glis glis | reverse complement strand
TTCTTCTTCTTCTTCTCTCTCTCTCTCTCTCTCTCTCTCTCTCTCTCATACTGGGGATTGAACCCAAGGTCATTCAACCTCTGAGCTACACCCCAACTCCTGTTTTATTTATTTAATTTGAAACAGTCTCACTAAGTTGCAGAGGATCTGGCTAAATTGCTGAGGCTGACCTTGAACCTGCAATCCTCCTGTCTCAGCCTCCCAAGTACTGGGATTACAGGTGTATGCCAGCATACCCGACTCCTGAATTCTCTTCATCCTGTAAGAGGACTAGGTTAATGATATTAAATTTGGAGCAGAAAGGTGTATTAACTGTGGGGTGTACAGGTGCCTGGATATAAGTTTTCCCCATCCCTTCAGATTCTTCTGAATGATTTTGTACCTCACCAAACAAGTGCCCATGAAGGCAGAAAAAGCAAAGAAAATGTAGCCAGGATCATGCTGGGTGAGGCTATGCTCAATAGTTTTCATTAATATTTGTCGATCTCCTAAAATGTTTCAGGCATTGTTCCAAGTTATTTAGAATATATTGACTCAATTGTTCACAATTCTGATTTCAGTGGTACTGTTTTCATCCCTCTTATAGATGTGAAGGTAAGACCCAGAGAGGAGAAATAATTGACCCACAAATATTGTAAGTGGCAGAGCAAAGTCTGAGTTCAGAACACCTTAACAGTTGAGCTCAACTGCTAATTTGAGATAAAAGCTATAACACTTCTAATAATGGAGGCATTTCTCAAACATTATCTTCCATTATAAAAATTCTAGGAGATATTACCTATGACATCTTTTTTGTTTTATTTTGATAAAATAAAATTTTATTTATTACCTGACTTTTTGGTTAACACATAAAAAGCTGTTTCCATATATTCCCCAAATTTTGGCTGAATATAAACATTGCACATCAAATTTTCTGATCATTGTACAATGACACACTCATAAATTTGATGTAAAAAGTTAAGATCAGCTGGTGAAGAACAAATGCAATATAGACATTCTGTGGTTCTCCATTATACGTTCTTAAAGGTTTAGTCTAGTCTGCCTTGGGAAGCAAAGCAGTCTCCACCTTTTAAAACCTTTCAGTAGCTTATTTTGAATGTAAAGTCCCCACTCTGGATAATACCATCCTTCATCAGCAGAGACTGCTGGTACATGCTGGTAATCCCAGTACTTGGAAGGCTGACAGGAGGATTACAGGTTCAACACCAGTCTCAACAACTTAGCAAGACTTTCAGCAATTTAAGAAGACCCTGTTTCAGAACAAAATTTTTTTAAAAAGCTGGAGGTGTAGCTCAGAGGGAGAATGTCACTGGGTTCAATCCCCAATACCACACACACACACACAGACACACACACACACACACACAATTCAGTCATTAAGGATCAATTTCTGGCTGATCCTTCAGCTTTTTGTCTAATTCTGGGCATACTCAACCTTATTCCCACACCTGTTGACTATGCTCCAGTTAGCTCTAATTCTTTGCTGAATTCCTGCTCACCCAGGGTACTTTTGCAATTCTATTGCTTAATTGATTACTCCTACTCCTTTGACTTCAACTTAACTATTATCTCCTTTGAGACATCTTTCTTAATCCTCTAAATAAAAAATAAATACTTTTTTCTGTATTCTCATAGTATCTTATATTTCCTCATCTAGTATTTGCCCCTTGGTATTCAGACTGACCATTCTTCTGTATCCTCCATTATATTACAAACTTTGACAATAAGTACAATGACTTATTAACCTTTACCTTATGAGTACCTAACATATTACTAGGATTACAGAGTGAATATTTTTTTAAAAGTGCTGAACATTGAATTAGTCCTTTCATCTTTCCTACTGGAAGTTGAGAAGTAAATATGAGTTGGATCAGTTATATCAGTAAATATAACTTCTTTTTATTAACCTAAATCTGACTGCACTTTACAATGTTAAAGTGCTCAGTGAAAATCGTGCTCAGTGAACTTACATATCTTTCATCATTGTTTTGCCATTTTGTCCATTTTAGGGTCTTCTCAGTCTTGTCGTATCTTCTCCTTCTGAAGGTGATCCTTAATACAGAGTAGTGCTCCCTCGGAAGAATCTGAGTAAAATAATAATAGGCTATAATGCTGTAAGTAATAATGCTAGTAATGCTGTAAATCACTGCAGGTACCATTATTGCTCCAATGAATGTTCCTCCATTTTTATAATTAATCTTTTTATAAAGGCCAAGAATAGAATTAAATTAATGTTTTAAATTATTATTTTCATTAAACTTACTTTGATATATCAGTATTTTTAATGTGCTTTTATTGGTGCATTATAGTCTCACATCATAATGAAAATTGTGTTGACAGTAATGTATATGCACATAGCCCTTGGTGCACCCCGCCTCCCCATTTCCCCCCCCCAATACAGAGTACTGAGATTGACATCGGTATATTCTCATATGTACACTTAGTCAATGGTAGTAATTCCATTAGTGAACCTCAATCTTCCCCTTCCCTATCCCCTTCCCTTAGACCGCCTCGCTGCCTCCACTGAGGCTTCTCCTCCATTGTCTATAGCCCCTCTGAAATCCCAATTACTCCCTAGCTTGCACATATTAAAGAAAACATATGACCCTTCACTTTCTGTGATTGACTGATCTCACTTAACATAATGATCTCCAGGTCCTTCTATTTTCTTGCAAAAGACAAAATTTTGTTCTTACTTATTGCTGAGTAGAATTCCATTGTATGTATTTCCCATAGTTTTGTAATCCATTCATCTGTTGATGGACACCTGGATTGGTTCCATAATTTGGCTATTGTGAATTGTGCTGCTATGAACATGGGTATGCATATATTACTGAATCTTAAATCACATAATCTGCTCCCAGCTTCAGTTGATTTCTCTCATAATACATTTGGAACATTTTTACAAACTTATAGCACGTAGTTACTTGTTTTGGAATTATAATTAGTTGTGACTCCTTTATTTTTTGGCACTTCTGTATCATTTTCTACACTGTAACTTCCAACTTTGTTGATTAAAGAGCAATGTATGTATCCTAGCTCATCCTGATTAGTAATACATTTTATACAACAGAATAAATAATTTTATTGACTGGACAATTAGTTTGGGGAAAACAATCCTGCTTTGGTATAATTTTTGCAGATGGGAGAGAAAATGCAATTGTAAAGGAAAGGCCAGTATCTTTCTACTCTTCATTTTGTATATCAGTCAGAGTCACAAAAAGTTGATAGCACACTCAAATCAAGCAATTTAAGAAGAGATTAGTAAGTTACTGTTTACAAAGGCACATCTATAACCATGACACAGGGCTAGTGCCTTACTCTAGGGTTAGTAACAGTAGCTCACCCAAAGAAAAAGATAACCGGAACTTCCAAACAGAGAGAGATCTAAGTGGTCTTCATCAAAAGATCAAGCCCACTCAGAAAGTATCCACAGAGAGTAGGTTTTCATACTCCTCTCTCTTCCTCTGGTCTCTAACCAGTACTTTTCAGTAGCTAATAGATCAGGAATCCAGAGAGGAAACAAAGAAGGTCGAGAAAGTAACTTGGACAGATCTGCCTCCTGAAGCACAGAACAGATCAGAGAAGATTGGAGAGTTGATCTGGAGAACCAACCAGGAGTTTGCCAGCCAAGCCTAGTGCCTGGTTGAACATCCATCCTACTATGGACAAGTAGCCTTTAAGTTCATAGGAAATGATCTGAATTGACTGAAAATAAGTTGTCATTCCTACAGGACATTTTGCTGAAGGCAATATCTCTGCCTCTGTGTTAGGAACATTCATCCTACAATTTCTAGGTTGATGGCGCCTGCATGAATATGTTCAAAGGCTTCCTAATGTCACTCTACCATTACTTTCTACTTATGACAGAGTTTTCTGCAGTCAGGGAAGTTGCGCTATCCCATTGCCTTTTCCTATAATTTAGAATTTTTATGTCACTGCTGTCATAACTCCTCACCCTTTTATACTGGCCTATAAATATGTGGTTTCTCTAGAGAGATCGGTTACTTTTGAAATAGACCCTAATTTTAACCTTGTTCACTAGACTGAAATTTCCACAAACAAGGGATACATGTTACCTGTAGGATATATTTTTGCATGTTTAAGCTTGTGTCTCAATAAGAGGTCAATAAATATTTCCTACAATAAAACTAAATATGAAATGTCCTCACTTTCCTTTTTCTCCCATGTTTGGCAGTTAGAAGAATTTCCCCTCATGCAATGTCTTTGGAATTTTTCAAGTGTGGCCAAACCAGTGTTCACCTCTTTAAAAAAGCCTCTGCTTTAATATATTTTTCTTATGAAATATAGGTCAAAACAAACATTTCATGTAGAGCCCAAGACTTATTGGGAGATTCATTTCCAATATTATAATAGTGGATGAGGGAAGAAGGTAAATCAAGAACAAGATGTATATTTCCAGGTTTTTGAAAACTCTAAAAAAAAAGCATAGCTATGACTCAGTCAAATGAGACATGTGAGACAAGCTGTTCAGAGCCATGTGATCTTGCAACAGCTGCCTGGGGAAAGAAAGGAAAATAACTTATCTGTAGACTTCTTTATTTTTGTCTCCTGTTTCTTGTTGTCTAACAATTTACCATAGCATTAGTTTCTCAGACTTCCAGGCTGTACTACCAGACACTCAGTAAGCTGTTCTAGAAGTCATATGTAATGCCCTGTGGGGTGAGGCTTTATGTAAATTCAAAGAAGTGGAAGAAGCCGGCACTTCTTTTGAGCTTTATGTCTGTCCTGAACTACTAAACTGCTGAAGCATTCATTCTGTTGGGACCAAAAAAAGGCAAGTCAGAGTTTGACCTTAATCTTGAGGGTAGAAAAGACAGGTGGCAGTATTAGATGAGGTAACATGGTAAATGGATCAGTGTCACAAGTAGAACTATTTATCTACTAACCATAGAACAAAATGTATCTGGTGAACATCATAAGTTGAGTTACTCAGATTCACACACACAAGCCCATGACATCTGGTTCGGGGATATCATGAAAGAACTAATAAGCAAATATCATCACTTCTTCTGTGAAACAAAAAGGGAAAGGCCAATCTTTCAAGGTGCTGGAGGAATATACCAGAACCTTAATGGCATTTGGAATCACATCTCTACACCTCTGTCTTCAAAGTCCTCTTTTCCAAGGCATCCCACTTCTGGAGTCATTCATATAAAATCTATATGTATTGCCTGGAGTCGGGGAAGGGGAAGAACAAAGTTCATTAATGGAATTACTACCATCGACCATGTGTACATATGAGAATATACCAACGTCAATCTCAGTACTCTGTATGGGGGAGGGAGGCAGGGGCACCAAGTGCTGTGTGCATGTATGTTACTGTCAACTTGATTTTCATTGTGATGTGAGACTATAATGTACCAATACAAGCACATTTTTAAAAAATCTAGAGCCCGGTGTGGTGGTACACGCTTGTAATCCTAGTACTTGGGAGGCTGAGACAGAGGGATTGCAGGTTGACAGCCAGCCTCAGCTACTTAGGCCCTCCGCAACTTAGTGAGACCCTGTTTCAAAATAGAGAATAAAAAAATAGGGCTGGGGGTGTAGCTTGGAAGTAGAATGCCCCTGGGTTCCATCCCCAGTACCGAAAAAAAAATCTATATGTAGAGTTGGTTTATTTAGAACTGGAGTAGGAGTAACCAACAAAATCAGTATTGTTTTAGAAAGTAAGCTCTAAAGAGGAAATAAATTTTCATTTATATTTAAAGTATATATCCTTGTTCTGCCAGGAGTAAAATAGTAAATGCAATGCATATCTCTGACAAACTCTCCAAAGCAAAATATTCTACAGGCAGTACTCTAGCTAAAGTAGTCATGTTAGTTTCCCTACAGAATTCTCCTAAAATTACTGGAAAACTTCACACACAGACCAATCACAATTATACCAACAGCTTGTGTTTGCGAAACACTTGACTTTCTGAACAATAGCATCATTAAAGAAACACAAAGTAGGTTTGATATTTGCTAATTCCTAAGAAATAGAAATAGTCTTGATTGCATACATATGCTTTAAAGAATTTATTTTGAATAAATTCATTAAAATGCTTTATTTTAAATTGTCTTTTTTATTTTAATGCATTTTAGTAGTACTTCTATTTTTTCAGCATATGTAATATGCCATAACAAATTACTAGAAAGAGATGTACCTTATTCTTTTTTTTTCTCTTTATACTGCACTTTTTTTGGGGGGGTGAACCCAGCGGCATTCAACCTCCAAGCTATACTCCAGCCCTTTATATTTTTTATTTTGAAACAGTATCACCCTAAGTTGTTGAGGGTCTCGCTAAGCTGCTGAGGCTAGCCTTGAACCTTGTGACACTCCCGTCTCAGCCTCCCAATTATTGGAATTATAGGTATGAGTCACCATGCTGGGCTACTGTACTCTTTCATGAAACAAATTCAATTCAAGCCAAACAGCTCCACTAATACTATTATTGCATTGATGCCTGGTGTCTTACACAGTATTCCATTGAAGAAGATCTGATATCTTATCTCAAAAAGCAGAGAAAGGTGACAAAACTGATCATTGTAGCCTTCTTAAAATATCTTCTTCCTTTGACTTCTAAGACACAATATGTTCTGCAACAATTATCCCTTCTATAGCCATTGAGAGCTTCTGTTCCTTGTATAATCTAAGTATTTCAGTTTTCTCTGTTCTCTATCCACATTCAATTACCTAGGTAAATGCACCCAATTCCACTTATAAAATACTATTCATATTCAAAAGATTCCCAATAATCTCTATGTCTAGACTAGATGCATATCCTGAATTGCATACTTATCTACCAATCACCTTTCAACATCTCCATTTCATATCTTAAAGGCATTCTACATTTTATTTGGCAAGAATAAAATTCATTTCCTCCATGTAAATATTTCCTCTCTTAGGTTTCCTCAATAGTTTGAACTATTCCCTTAAGTAGTAAGGAAAAAACTCCAAAATTTCTCCTTTACTATTCTTTGTCTTCTAAACATCTTAATCTGTAAGTAAATATTAACCTATGAACTTTAAAAATATAACTCTAATCATAATTTCTTGATGTTACTACTTTATAGTTCCATGGCACCATCTATCTTCTTTGGACTACAGCCTTGCCCCATTAAAGTACATTCTCATCTGGGTACGGTGATGCATGTTTGTAATCCCAGTTCTTGGAAGGCAGAGACAGGAGGATCACAGGTAAAGGCCAGCCTCAGAAACATAGTAAGGCTCTCAGTAACTTAGCATGACCCTGTTTCAAAAAAAAAAAAAAATGAGGCCAGGGATGTAGCTCAGGTAGGAGACCCTTGGGTCCAGTCATCTCCAGAACCAAAACAGAAAAAAAGCACCTTCTCTACCTAACACCAAGTCATATTTACTATTTTCTCCCCACCCTTTTTGACCTCTGTGTCACTCATTATCAGAATAGAATAGAAAAACACAATCCATGACACTTACATCACTCTTAAGAATAGACAAATGAGTAAATCTTGAATTCTTTTATGCTACTAGTTCTACTAAAATTTTGAAGTTCTCCCTCTTTTCTAGAGTCTTTAATTAACATAGGAGGGATTTAATGGACTAAGTTCTGCATTTTAACAGCATTACATGACTACAGGATCAACTGTAAAGCGGCTTCCAAGTAGAAATTTTCTTCAAGGTGTCCAAGTGTTTTCTTACTGAACATTTAAAGCACATAACTAAACACATTTTGAACCTAGTGTTTTGGTCACACTTTATTCACACTCTGTGCGAGTTCCAGAAAATTTGCATTTTAGTCAAATATGTGTAAATCAATTCAAATCAATGCAGCAGAGAGATTCATTTAAAGAAATTGTATAGTGAATCCTTTTTAAAATCATCTATTAAGTGAATCATCACTCCCTAAAACATCTTATTTTAAATTCCAGATTTTCATTTATTAGGTTAACTTATCATAGGGACTACAGCTCTCCAAACTTCTCTAGCTTAAAACACTTTTGGCTTGATTCTTCTCTTAGGAATTAAGAATTTGATAAAAATATCATTGTGAATTGGTTTCATAATTGACACATTTCTTTTTTTTTTTTTTTTTTAGTTGTTTGCTGCACTTTGAATGGACCGGCTCAAGTTAGACAATTGTGCACATTTATAAACAATTCTGTTCAGTGACATCATTTTGGTAGACTGAAATTGACCATTATTGAAAATGCTTATATCACTGAAATTGGCAAATACTATAAAACAAGGCATTTTTTCCCTAGAGAGTTGTTTTTTTTTTAATCCTTACCAAGACATCATTAAAATGTGATATTTATTTGGATTCTTGCTGATCTGTGAATGATAGCACAAACTAATGTAGTTGAGTTAACCTTAAGGAGATATATGAGGACTTTTTTTTTTGCAGTACTGGCGATTGAATCCAGGGGCATTCTACCTCTGAGCTACACCCCCAGCCCTAATTTTTATCCTGTATTTTGAAACAGGGTCTCAGTAAGTTGTGGAGGACTTCACTAAGTAACTGAGGCTGGCTGCAAACCCGGATTCTCCGGGTTCAACCTCCCAAGTACTGGGATTACAAGCATACGCCACGACACCCAGTTGAGGACATTATTTTTCAATTATTGCTATAATCATTGAATATTAATGAAAGTAATGTTATCACTTGTCTAAGAAGTTTTAGAATAGCAACAAAGTTGACTACTTCAAGGAAACAAGATTATCAAAATCTGAAAGTTTACTCAAGGAAGAAAAAGTATTTTGATGTCATATGAATTTCTGAGAGCAAAAATGATAAGCTTAATCTGTGTGTCATGGATTATCAGAAAGGAAGAACTCCTCTTGACATTATAAAGAGTGACTTTAAGCTACCTACCACTATAAACAAAGTGAGAAAACCATCTTGGTGAGATGTACTTTGCAAGTCTCATTTTGTTTGTTTTTGGTTATCTTCAATATTTTAGAACATCAGAAATTAAAGCACTGATTCTAAGATAGAAGTTCAAAAAAAGGCTAAGAATATTTCTATAAATTCAGGATAAAATATAAAACTTCCAATTCAAGTAATTAATGGATAATGGTTACTAACTTCTCCTTCAAAAATTTGTGAAAACATATCCCACAAATATCTAAACTCCTTTTTATACTCCACCCATATAATAAATTACACTACATATTTTTAATTTTCTTTTGCCATTTTAATTCATTCTATTAAAATTGGAAAAAAAAAAACTCAGCAAAATTTTATGTTGGTAGAAAAAGAAAAGTGATGATAGGGAAAAATCCAAATTCAGTAAACTCCCTTATATAGCAAGAAGTTGGCAGTGTGTGTGTGTGTATGTGTGTGTGATGAATAATAGCCCACATCAGAATTATGCAACACTTTTTAAAAAAACGTTAAGGAAAGCCTGCAGCTCTCCTTGATCAACTTAATTTACATTACAATGTGAGACTATAATGTACCAATAAAAGCAGATGAAAAAAAATTGACACATTTCTGTGACTAAATCCTCCTGAGGGGTAATCCTATTGGCCATATTTGAATATCTTCCCAATCATCATTACCTGCTATAATTAAACTAAAAATTGCCTCCTTTTTATTTCGTTTTTAATTTTATTATATTACAATTTATGCATACACAAAAGCAAATAAAATCATTTTATCTATGACCCATTGTTTTTCAACCTTGTGAGTTTTGACATTCTTTTTTTTCATTGGTGCATTATAATTATATATCATACTGTAGTATAATGATATGAACACACATGCACACATCTCATGGAGCATTTCTCTCTGGGTCCCACCCCCTCTCTCCCTTTCCCTATACATGTCTTTGAGATTGGCATTGGTAATTTAATATACATACATAGCATTATTTCAACTGTTATCTTCTTTATGTCTGTATCCCTCCTCTTCCTTCCCCTAAATCTCCTCCATCTCTCCAGTGGAGTCTCTGCTTCTCTATTTGAGGTTACTCTTGTTTCTCAATTTCTATCCAGCATCCACATATGAGAGAAAACACACAACTATTTGCTTTTTGAGAATGGCTAATCTCACTTACCATAATATTCTCGAGTTCCACTGGGTGTGGTGGCATACGCTTGAAATCCCAGTACTTGGGAGGCTGAGACAGGAGGATCGGGTTTGTGGCTAGAATCAGCTACTTAGGCCCTCCACAACTTAGTGAGACCCTGTTTCAAAATAAAGAATAAAAAACAGGGCTGGGGGTGTATCTCAGAGGTAGAATGTCCCTGGTACTGCAAAAATGTCCCAGTATTGCAAAAAAAAAAAATATTCTTAAGTTCCATCCATTTTCCTGCAAATGACATAATTTTGTTCTTCTTTATGGCTGAGTAAAATTCCATTGCATGGGCGGGCGTGGTGGCGCACGCTTGTAATCCCAGTACTTTGGGAGGCGGAGACCGGAGGATCCAGATTCGCGACCAGCTTCAACTCTCTCTCTCTTCTGTTTCTCTCTCTTTCTCTCTCTACTTAGTGAGGCCCTCCGCAACTTCGTGAGACCCGGTTTCAAAATAAAGTATAAAAAATAGGGCCGGGGGTGTAGCGCGGAGGTAGAACGCCCCTAAGTTCAATCCCTGGTACCACAAAAAAAAAAATTTCCATTGCATGTATATACCACAGATTTGTAATCCATTAATCTGTCGATGGACACCTTGGCTGGTTCCATAACTTGGCTATTGTGAATTGTACTACTATAAACATGGATATGCATGTATTGCTATAATATTCTGACTTCAGTTCCTTTGGGAAGATTCCCAGGAGAATTATCACTGAGTCATATGGTGGTTTCATTCCCAATCTTCTGAGAAACCTCCATATATCCATAGCATCTGCACTAGTTAGGAGTTCCACCAACAGTGTATAAGAGTTCCAATTTCCCCAAATCCTCACCAGTATTTATTATTATTTGTGTTCTTGATTTTAGACTGACAATTAGTGTGTGTTTGTGTGTGTGCGTGTGTGTGTGTATTAGATTGACTTGTGTGTGAATGCATAGGATGGGATGATTGTCCTGTGAATTTTAGGATGCTTAGCAGTATCTCTAACCTTTATTCCTAGATCCCAGTATCATATGATCACCACTTATGGTAATAAAATATATATCCAGATCTTTCCATATGTCCTCTGGGAAGAGCTACTGCAATCTCATCTACATGCCCCATTCCCAGATATCATATTATTTAACCCATAAATTCTCCAGTCTGTCTATCTATTGACTTCTAATTACAACATTATAAACACATCTACTAATAGGGAATAATAATTCCTAAATATCTTTAAATGGTCAGTCTTTTCTCCAAATTCCAGTTATCTTATAAATATTACATTTCTCTTTGTACATCTTCTGTTTCTGTTGCTCTTTCTCTTCTCTCTTATTTTATCAGTCTCTAGATAGATGAAAGTTAGATGATAGGGAGTAAGGGAAATGAGAGAGAGAGAGAGAGAGAGAGAGAAAGAGAGAGAGAGAGAGAGCGCTAAAGAGATGTGTGTACACACACTTATCACTGGAGAGATAAGTACATACATAAAAAAGACTGTGCCACCACACCCTGCCATGTATGCTACCCACCCCCTCACAGGGGTCTCCTATAAAAAGGAACTGTAAAGACCCCAAAGTTGCTCTCTCCCTCTTGAGATGGCCCGTGTTATCCACTGAATGTGTATCCCCCACTTTTCTAAATAAACCTCTGTCTTTCTCTCTGAAAAAAAAATTAAGAAAAGAATGTGCACATACATATAAGTGTGGGTATAGTTGGGTGTTGGATAGTTAGAATTAAAATACAAATAGGGTAAATATATTATAACTAGCTTTAAAAATTTTAAAACCTGTATAGGTTTAACCATCATTCTCTAATTTTTCTTAGTCAATTACATGCTGAAGACATTGCCTCATTTCTTTCTAGAGATTATTTTATGAAGTCTAGATTTGCTAATTGTATTTCCATACTTTAGATAACTGCTATCCTCTGTATTTCCTGGTGGTTGAATCTAAAGTTATGAAGGTCTTTTTGCCTCCACCTGAGAGACTTAACCCTGCATTGCCATGCAAGACAATGCTAAATCTCCTCACAATTAACCCACACAACACCTCACTGCAAATGACATACTTATAAGTAGACTCAGGTTCCAATAGCGTCCTAAATGTGAGGTACAACGGGAAGCTCATGAGAACGTATGCACACTCAAGATGAACTACTTGAGTTTTCTAATTTATAAAGACAGAAATCCCAGGCATATATATAGAAATGTATACTAAGGGTGTGAAATATTGGTGGAAGAAACATAAAGTTGGATCAGACCACATTTATTTATATGAGCTTACTCAGCAGAGTTTGCATTTAATAATGTATCTTAGGTTTTTAGGGCTTTAACAGTTTGCTTGGTTGGATGAAACATGGGACAAAAAATGATTCCCCATGAGCAGATTGGGAATGCCTGAACCCCTTCAGTTTAATATCAAAAAGGGATTCAAAGCTTAAGAAGACTGGATGTTAGAATACACTTATCAATTGAGACCTATTCACCTACACTACACACACTAAAAAGGTTCAGATGTGTTTTTAATTAATGTAACTGTCCTTTGGTTTCCATAAAAGAAAGGTTTCAACACTCTGTATGGATACCTAAACATATGGGTGCTCAGTCCCTTGTATACAATGGTGTAGTATTTTCATATACACTATGCAATCCTCTCCTATGCTTTAAATAATTTTTAGATTACTCATAATACCTAATACAATGTAAATGCTATGTAAGTAAATATTTTATTGTATCATTAGGGAATTATCACAAGAAAAACAATGTTTCTCTAAGATTTTCAATTCAAGATTGACTGAAACCAGGGGCATGGAACTTATGGATATGAATGACCAACTGTGCTTTAGAATAAATTTGTGAGAGGAGTCCCAGAATCCTGGAGGAGCTCAATGATCATGCCACACCATAGCCAGACCTTATGGTTGGAACCATAGCCACTCATCTGGGAACCCTAAACGCAATGTAAGCAACTGGATCCTGAGAAGGTGACAGCCAAATGACAGTACTCATCTGCCAAAGGCAGTGTGGGAGAGGTTACCATAATGGACAACAAAGTCAAAAAAGATAGAAGATATCAGAATATTCTCATTTACATAGACTAACGATCATGATGTTCCTTCAAATCAAATACATAGGAAGCCAACTAAATTCTTATTTGATCTGTATAAGTAAAATTAAAGAAAAAAATTCTGGGTTAACTAAAGATGGTAGAATAGAGAGAGACAGCACATTTCAGTTGCTTGGGATTCAGAACTCAAGCATCAGAAAGACTGCTTCTCAGCAAGAGAAGAAAAACAGTTAGAACTGAACAGAAGAAAGACAGTTGAGTTGTGGTCAAACTGGAGGCAGCACAGAGAGCAGAGGACTGAAAAGTGCTCCATGCATCTCATCTGGTAAATGGAGAGTTGAGGCAGCACCATCTTGGCCAGCCAACCCCATGGCCAGTGGCTACCTGGACCCAGTGTCTCTCAGAGACTAACTCTAGCAAAAAAGCAGATTCCTGTCAAGCCAGTGATTGCAGAAAACCAACATGAAAAGCAATTGCATTCTTTTTTCCCCACTCAAATACCTGAAGACTGAGACTTCCCAGATTGACCAGCCAAACTGCCCAGCAAACTCCTGAGGCTGCATCTGAACTCAGACTGAGAAACAAGAGGACCTTCCTGCAGGGATCCCAGTGACTACATCTCAACTCATCAAGAACACAGTAAATCTAGAGAACAACCAGCCAAACTGCCCAGCACATTCCTGGAGCTGCCCTAAACTCATCTCTTCCTGCAAGGACCCAAGCAACACTCATCAAGACTGTGATTTTACAAACCAACTCATCAGGAGCCTGCACAGCTATAGAGAATTGCATGGCAATGAACAGACCCTCAAGGTCTGGGAGTTGGCAAATCATCCCTGTGGAGGTGGAGGAGGGGCTAGAGTCAGACAAAGCAGAAGCAGAAATTAGAAAACAGTCCCTAGGGACACTCAGATGAATGAAATCGAAGGTCAGGAGTTCATGGGGAGCAAGGATCAGAAGTTCACCATTCCCCTGTAGGGCCTCCAGGACCACCAGCAGTGATATCTGTGGGGAGAAATAACTCAACTAATTATGCTGCATGCTCAGAAGGCTATAAACAACTGCCCAGAGTTGTGACAGACACCAAGGTCAGAGTCCAACAGGGTCTCATCATGTGATCTCAACTTCCTAGAGTAGCAGATGTGTTCCTGGGGCTAAATAACTGAGCCACCCAAGACCCAGGATCAGAACAGTACAATCTCTCCTGGCCAGAGCTTGGACCCTGAAAGCAGAGAGGCCAGGGGCCAGCATGGATTCATGAGATCACAACCACAGACTGGGAATGCAACACCCTCTCTGCCAGGAGAGTTTGGGCCTGGTGGCACACACACCAGTGACTAACAGAACTCCAAGTTATCTCAACCAGCAGATCACTGGTGGTATCCCTGGGCCATCAAAACTCAGCCAACCAGGCCACAAGCTCAGAACATAATAATTTCTGGCCCTGCTGAGTTTAGGCCCAGTGACCACAGAGACTGGAGGTCAGCATTCTGCAGGGTTTCACGAGTTCACAAACAGCAGAGCAGCAGTGGTGTCTTAAATCCCAACCATCAGGCTGCAAGCTCTGAATGATACATAATGGTCTCTGACCCTGCTGAGTTTGGCCTGGAAACCGCAGTAGCCTGCAACCAACTAGAGACTCCTGTTTGCTTGCACATTAGCTACATTAACTACATCTTGTGAAAGAGATTCTAGGGGACAAACTCAAAAGCCTAATTATATGAGACACATTTGCTGAGGCAAATATATACCCCCAGCATAGGTCTTATTGTAAAGGGATTACAAATAGACACGGGACTCTCATACAAAGAGGAAAAGGATGCCAAGACAACATAGATACAAACCTGAGAATTCTGAAAACAAGAGAATGAAGACCAATGAGGAAACAATAAACTCCCACAAATCAACAACAATGGAGATCACCAATACTGTGCTGCAGAAAATGCCAGGAGAATTCAGAATTTTTATTTTCAATATGATCAAAGTCCTCAGAAATGAAATAAGATAAAGAGTACAGGCAATGAAAGAACATATGAATAGAGAAACTGAGGCCCTACGTAAGAACCAAAAAGAGGCTTTCAACAAAATGAAAAAGTCAATAAATGAGTTAAAGACCTCAGTAGAAACCACCTATGGCAGACTAGATCATATAGAAAATCAAGTCTTACACTTGAAAGACAGCTCATTCAAAACTAACTACATTGTCAATAATATAGAGAAGACAATAGGACAACATGATTAGAATATCCAAGAAATTTGAGATATTATGAAACGACCTAACTTATGAATAGTAGGCATGAAAGAAGCACAAACAAAGGGCATTAGAAATCTCTTCAGAGAAATAAAATCAGAAAATAACCCAAAAATAGAAAAAGAGTTGGACATTCACATACAGTAGACATTCAGAACTCTAACAAGACAAGATCAAAGAAGAGCTTCTCCACACCACATAATAATCAAAATGACTAACATAGAGGCCAAGGAAAGAAACTTAAATGCCCTGAGAACAAAAGAATGGTGATATTGAAGAACTAAACAGTAAGAATCACTCCTGATTTCTCAACCCAAGTCATGAAATCCAGGAGGGACTGGTATGACAAAGTGGGTCACTTCTTACTAATAAAAGGAGCAATCCAACAAGAAGATGTAATGATAGTAAACATGTATGCCCCAAATGTGGGCATACCCACTTTTATAAAACAAACTCTTCAGGACAATACGTCTCAAATAAATCCAAATACATAATATTGGGAAACTTCAACACACTATTCACACCAGTAGAACAGTCTTTCAGGGAAAGATGAGTAAAAACTCTTCAAACCTAAAGAACACTCTAAACCAAATGGACCTAAAGACATATACAGAATATTCCAACCAACAACAGCGAATACACATCTTTGCAGCTGCTCATGGAACCCTCTGAAAAATAGACTGACCGCATTCTGGGCCACAAAGCAAGTAACAGAAAATTAAAAAAACAACATAATTCCTTGCATTTTTTCACATAATGAAATGAAAGTAGAAATCAACAACAGGAAGACCAAAAGAAATTATATAAAATACATAAAGTTTTAATGATATACATTTGAATCATAGAAGGAATAAGGGGAGAAATAAAATTTTAAAAAATCATAGAATTAAGTGAAAATAGAGGCCCAACATACCAAAATCTATGGGACATTGAAGGCAGTTTTAAGAGAAAAATTTATAGCACTGAGTGCTCACATAAGAAAAACAAAAAGTCAAGCTGGGCATGGTGGTGCATGCTTCTAATCCCAGTACTTGGGAGGCTGAGACAGGAGGATCTGGGTTCACGGACAGCCTCAGCTACTTAGTGAGGCCCTCTGCAACTTCCTGAGACCTGGTTTCAAAATAAAGTATAAAAAATAGGGTCGGGGGTGTAGCTCCCTGGTACCACAAAAAAAAAAAAAGAAAAGAAAAACATAACGTCACCAAATATACAACCTAATGACACACCTCAAGGACCTTGAAAATACAAAGAGACTAATTACAAATCCAGTAGAAGAAAGGAGATAATTAAAATCAGAGCAGAAATCAAAGAACTAGAGAACAACAACAACAAATACAAAAGATAAAAAAAACAAAAAGCTGGCTTTTTGTAAATGTTAACAACATTGATAAACCAAAAGAGAGAACCATTCCAAATTTTTAAAATCAGAAATGAAAAAGAAGACATCACCTCAGACAGTAGGGAAATCCAGAGGATCATCAGAAACAATTCTGAAAACTTATACTCCAACAAACTAGAAAACATAGAAGAAGTCAACAGATTTCTAGATACATACAAGCTACCTAAATTGAACCAAGAAGATATAGAAAGCTTAAACTGACCAATAGCAAGCAAAGAGGTAGAAACAGCAATTAAAAAACCCTTCCACCAAAGAAAAGCCCAGATCCAGATGAACTCCAAGCTGAATTCTACAAAACCTTTACAGAAGAACTAAACCAAATGTTTCATGACTTATTCTATGAAATCAAAAGAGATGGCATTCTTCCAAACTCCTTCTATGAGGCCAGTATCACCTTAATACCAAAACTTGATAAAGATCCCTCAAGAAAAGAAAATTTCAGACCAATATCCTTGATGAACATAGATGCAAAAATTCTTAACAAAATATTAGTGATACACATTCAAAACCATATCAAGAAAATTGTATATCATGGCCAAGATGGTTTCATACCAGGAATGCAAGGCTGGTTCAACATATGCAAATCAATACATGGCATTCACCACATAAATAGAACTAAAGACAAAAATTACATGATCATCTCAATAGATGCTGAAAAAGCATTTGACAAAATTCAAAATCAAAATTCTTTCATGTTAAAAACATTGCATAAAATTGGAATAGAAGGAACTTATCTCAACATCATTAAGGCAATATATGTTAAAACCAAAGCCAGCATCATATTGAATGAGGAAAAACTGCAGGAATTCTCTTTAAAATCAGGAACAAGACAAGGATGCCCACTATCACCATTCCTTTTCAATATAGTATTTGAAACTCTCGCCAGAGAAATATGGCGAGAGAAAAATATCAAAGAAATTAAAATAGGAAAAGAACTGAAATTATCTCTATTCACAGATGGCATGATTCTATATTTAGAAGACCCAAAAACTCAACCAAAAGACTTCTAGAACTGATTGTCAAATTCATCAAAGTAGTGGGATATAATATCAATATAAAATAATCAGTAGCTTTTCTATGTGCTGACCATGAATCCACTTAAACAATCCAGAAAACAATTCCAGTCACAATATCCTCAAAAACAATTAAATACCTAGGAATAAATCTAACCAAGGAGGTAAAAGACCTCTACAATGACAATATAAAACACTAAAGAAAGAAATTGAAGAATATCTTAGAAGATGGAAAGATCTCCCATGTTCTTGGATAGGCAGAATAAGTATTATCAAAATGGCCATTCTACCAAAAGTTATCTACAGAGTCAATGAAATCCCTAACTAATTAACAATATCATTCTTCACATATCTAGAAAAATCAGTCCTAAATTTTATATGGAGAAACAAAAGATCCAGAATAGCCAAAGCAATTCTTAGCAATAAGAATCATGAAGGAGGCATCTCAATTCCTGGCTTCAAATTATACTACAGAGCTATAGTAATAAAGACAGCATGGTATTGGCGCAAAAACGGACACATAGACCGATGGAACAGAATAGAAGATACAGAAACAAATCTACACACTTTCAGCCAATTGATTTCTGACAAAGGTGCCAAACACATACATTGGAGAAAAGACAACCTTTTCAACAAATGGTGTTGGGAAAACTGGCTATCCATTTGTAGAAAAATTAAATCCCTACCTCTCATCCTGCACAAGAGTCAACTTGAGATGGATCAAAGACCTGGAAATTAGACCAAAGACTTTGAAATTACTAGAGGAGGGCATATAGGCAACACTCCAACATATAGGCACAGGTAGAATCTTCCTCAATAAACCCTCCCCAAGTTCAGGAAATTAAAACCAGAATTAATAAATGGGATGGCATTAAACTAAAATTTCTCTGCTCATCAAAGGAAACCATAAAGAGTCTAAAGAGAGAGGCTACAGAATGGAAGATTTTTGCCAGCTATTCCTCGGGTAGAGGACTAATATCTAGAATATACAAAGTACTTAAAAGACTTAACACTATAAAAATTCAATCAAGAAATGAGCAATGGAACTAAATAGAAACTTCACAAAAGAAGAAATACAAATGGCCATTAAATACATGAAAAAAAAGTTCATCATCATTAACAATCAGGGAGATGCAAATCAAAACTACACTGAGATTCCATCTAACCCCAATCAGAATGGCAATCATCAAGAAGCCAAACAACAATAAATGCTGTCAAGCAGGTGGGGAAATAGGAACACTACTATACTGTTGGTGGGATTACAAATTAGTACAGCTGCTATGGAGATTCCTTAGAAAATTGGGAATGGATCCACCATATGATCCAGTCATACCACTACTGGGTATCTTTTCAATGGAATGGAAATCAGAATATTATAATAATTATGCATATTCATGTTTATAGAAGCACAATTCACAACCGCCAAATTATGGAACCAACCTAGAGGCCCATCAACAGATGAATGGGTAATGAAAACATGGTATATACACACAATCGAATTTTACTCAGCCATAAAGATGAACAAAATTATATCATTTGCAGGAAAATGGATGGACCTGGAGAACTCTATGTTAAGTGAGATTAATTGGTAAAAGAAAATGAAGGGTCATACGTTCTCTCATATGTGGAAGCTAGGGAGTAATTGGGATGCCTGAGGGACTTTATATAATGGAGGAGAAACTCCAGTGGAGCCTGGGAGTTGGTGTGTTGGAAGGAGGGAGACAGGGGGGATCAATGAAGGAATCGCTTCTATTGACATTATGTGCATATGTGAAATTACCAATGTCATGTGTGGGGAATATCATGTGTGGGGAAGGAAGGGAGTGGGGAGGGAGCTGGGGTAAGCCCACCAAGTTCTATGTATATATATGTTTCTATCACTATAAATTACATTATGATGTTAGAATATAATGCACCAATAAAAGTATAAAAATGTTCTAAGTTGAATAAACAAAAACCTAACGAATCATAAAAGCAGAGTTACAGCCCCTTAACAAATTTCCAGACTTCAGTCACTTTACAGATACAGGAGCCCTGAATGAAGGAACAGTCAGATTCCCTTGAGGAAGGACCTGGCACAATGACAAAAATGTATATCATTAACCTTCTTTCAGTCTTTGCCTAAATGATCAACAGACTTTTACCAGGGTGATTGTACATTGTGAAAAAGGAAATAATCAGACCTTTTGGGGACTACTGAACACTGACTCTGAACTGGCAGTGGTTTCAAGAGAATCAAAAAGTCATTGTGGCCCTCCAGTCAGAGTAGAGGCCTATGGACATCAGATAATCAATGGACTTTTACCTCAGGCCCATTTCACCATGTGTCCTATGAGTCCCTAAGCTCATGCTCTGCTTAGTTCCCCAGTTTCAGAGTGCATAATTTTAAGTGATATACTTAGCAACTGACAGAGTCCCTGCATTGTTTATCTGACCAATGGAGTTAGTGTGAACATGAAGTAAAAGGCCAAGACCATTCTAGTGCCTCAACCTTAGAAAATAGCAAGTCAAACGCAATACTCCATCCCTGAATAGATCACAGAGATTAGTGGACCTGAAAGGTTCAGGGGGTAGTGATTACCACCACATCTCCATTTAACTGTCCTATTTGCCTTTGAAAAATATGGATGGATCTTGGAGAGTGACTGTATTATTGCAAGCTTACTAGGTGGTGCTTCCAATTATGACTGCTCTACCAGATATGCGTTCATTGTTTAAGAAAATTAGCACATTGCCCGGTGCATGATTTGCAGCTATTGATTGGGCAAGTACCTTTTCTCCATGTCTTATCCATAAAGCCCCACAGAAGCAGTTTGCTTTACGCTGGCCAGTCCAGCAGTACATTTTTACTGTCCTTCATGGTGGTAAATTAACCTTCACCTTCACCTTCACCTTCACTTTCACAGGGGTCAATTCACTCTATAGTCCTATGTCATAATTTGGTTCATAGAGCTCTTGTTCTCCTTTCCTTTCCACAAGATATCACACATGATCCAAAATGTTAATGACATTGTGCTGATTAAACCTAGTAAGCAGGAAGAAACGACTTCAGACTTACTAGTAACATCTTTGCACATCAAAGAGTTGCAAATAAATCCAAATAAAATTCAGGGGTGTTCTGCCTCACCGAAATTTCTAGGGGTCCATTGGTATGGGGCATGTTGAGATATACATTGTAAGCTGAGGAATAAGTTGTTGCAACTGGTTTCATCTACAACTTAAAAAGAAGCACAGCACTCAGTGGCCTTTTTAAAGACAACAAGTTGCTCACTTAGGGACATTACACTGGCCCATGTATTGAGTGGCACAAATAGCTTCTGGTGTTTAATGGGACTCAGAGGAGAAAAAGTTAAGAGACAAGTCTAGGCTGCTATGCAAGCTGCTTTTCCACTTGGGCCTTATAATTAAGAAAGTTGGTGGAAGTTAGTGATGCTACTTGAAGCCTTTGGCAGGCTCCTATAGGTGAATTGCAGTTCAGGCATCTAGAATATTGGAACAAGGGCTTGCCATCATCTGTAGCTAACAACCTCTCCTTTGAGAGACAGCTCTTGGCTCAATCCTAAATGTTTGACCATGGGCTGCCAAGTCACCAATTTAGCTTAGTTGCCCATTGTTAACTTGGTGATATCTGACCAACCACACCCTAAACTTGTGTGTAATCAGCAACACTCCATCATCAAATGGAAATGGTTTGTATGTGATTAGGCCTGAGAAGGCCCTGCAGGAATTAATAAGTTACATTTAGCAGCCTTAGTGTCCATGGTCTGCACTCTTGATACATTGCCTTCTTTCTCCTAGGCTGCACTGATGGTCTCATGGAGTATCCCCTGTGATCAGTTGACAAATGAAAAGAAGACTCAGGCCTGGCTTAAAGATGGTGCTATATGATGTGCAGATACCATCAAAAAGTGGTCAGCTACAGACCTTCACTGGGCCATCCCTGAAAGACAGTGGTAAAGAGACAGAACTTTGGGCTGTACAACTATGTGCATTCTGCTTAGAAGGTAATATAGTCAAGCCAGGTACAGTGGTGCATGCCTGTAATCCCAGTACTTGGAGGCTGAGATAGGAGGATCACAGATTTGAGGACAGACTCAGCAAGTTAGTGAGACCCTCGGCAATTTAGCCAATCCCTGTTTCAAAATAAAAAATATAAAAAGGGCTGGGGGTGTAGCTTAGAGGTAGAATGCCCCTGGGTTCAACCCTCAGGATCAAATTAAAAAAAGAAGAATTTTATATAGCTAGATGTACAATTATATACCAATTCATGGTCTTTAGCCAATATTTTGGCTAGGTGAACAGGGACTTGGAAGAAATATGATTGAAAAGTTGGCCACAAAGAAATCTGGAAAAGAATCATATGAATAGATATCTTTCAATGGGTCCAAAACATAAAGATTTCAGTGTCTCTTGTGAGTGATTCCCAAGGTGTGACCTTAGGAGAAAAGGGTTTTAATAATCTGGTAGGATGACCCATTCTGTGGATACAAATCTACCTTTTTATCCAGTTCACTGAGCTTATGAACAAAGTGGCCATGGTGAAAAGGATGACAATTCTGCATGCACTCAGCAATATGGACTTCCACCCACCAAGACAGACTTGGCTATAGCCCCCCTGATTTCCCAATCAGCTAGCAGCAGAGACAATCCTTGAGGTGGCACCATTCCCCAGGGCAATCATCCAGTTACCTGGGGCATGTTGATAATATTGGACCACTTCCATCAAGTAAGGGGCAATGTTTTGTCCTTTCTGGGATAGGTTCTTACTCTGGATACAAATTTGCCTTCCATGTATTCAATGCTTTTAATTAAGGTACAATCTCTGGACTTATGGAATGCCTAATTCACCATCATGACAACTCACACAGCATTAGTTTTGTTCAAAGAATTCACTTCACAGAAAAAGAAGTGTGGTAATAGGCACATGTTTATCGAATTCATTGTTCCTACCATGTTCTCCATGATGCTAAGCAGCTTGTTTGATAGAATGGTGGAATGACCTTTTGAAGACTCAGTTATAGTGCCAGCCACGTGTAAATACATTATAGAGCTAAGGCAATGTTCTCCAGAAAGATGTATTATGCTCTGAATCAGTGTCCAATATACTGTTTCTCTGATAGCTAGAATTCATTGGCTAGAAATCAAAGGGTGAAGATAGAAGTTACACTATTCACTATTACCCCTATGAACCAATAACAAAAGTTTTATTTCCTAGTCTTATGACTACGATCTGCTGGACAAGAGGTCTTTGTTCCAGACAGAAAGCAAATGCTTCCACCAGAAGATATGACAATGATTTCACTGAACTGTGAGCTAAGTCTGCCACACAGCCACTTTGGACTCTTCATTGTCTCTGAGTCAACAAAGAAGGAAGTGATGGTGTTGTCTGGGGTGATTAATCTGAAAAATCCAAAGACAATTAGCTACTTATTTTGCTATAGAAATAAGAAAAAGTGTGTCTGGAATACAGGATATCTCTTAGAGTGTCTTTTAATATTATTATGAACTTGATTAACATTATTGAAAAACTGCAACTTAATCCAGGCAGGACTACTAAATAACCAGATAAAGAACCATAGCTAGCTGAGGTGCTTGCTGAAAGCAAAAGGAATACAGAAAGGGTAGTAGAAGAAGGTAGTTATAAATAAGACAATCACATAATCAATTATATAAATAAGACCTACAACTGTAATGAATATTTTCTCTCTCTGTTACTATGAATGTGTGTATACATATATTAAACAAATATATTTGTTTTCTTTTCTTTTTTATTCCCTTATCATGTGAAATATGTATTGACTTTATATATGTATTTAAGTGTTGTTAATTTACATCATAGAATTTAAATTATAAGATATCAAGAGAAGGATAAACTTCACTCAAAGACTGCCTCATCTTTTAAGAGAGGAATTAATGGGTTTTAGTTGAATGCAGTACATTTATCTCATGTTAGGCAGAATTATGACTTAATTTTTCTTTATTTGGAGATTAAATATTATTTAAGGTAAACTACATGGGAACCAAGTTGGCAAGGGATAGATTTGTGATGGTTAATTTTATACGTCAACTGGACTGGGCTAAGGGGTGCCCATGTAGTTGGTAAAACATTATTTCTGTATGTGCCTGTAGAATTCCTGAAAGAGATTAGCATTTGAACCTACAGACTGAATAAAAAAGATTAGCACCACCAACGTGGAGGATATCCAACCCATTGTAGACCTAAGTAGAATAAAAGGATGGAAGAAGAAAAGATTTGATTCTGTTTGAGCTGGGGCATTCATCTTCGCCTGCCCTTGTACATCGGTGCTCCTGGTTCTCAAAACTTTACACTTGAACTAAATTTGACAACTGGCTTTCTTGGGTCTCCAGCTTGCAGACAGCAGAGTGTGGAACGTATTGGCCTCCTTAACCATATGAGATAATTCTTATAATAAATCTCCTCAAGAGCCCTGTTGGCTCTTTTCCTCTGGAGAACCCTAGTACCAATGACTTCACACTTTTTGTTGTGGTTGTTGTTGTTGTTCCTCCAACACAAGGTACATGATGCTGACTGTCTGTCTTTATGGAATGTTAGGAACTGCTGATGCTCAATGTCCATATCCTGTTCATTAAGGGTCACAAAATCATGATATTCTAATTCTATTATTCCTCCTTTAACTTATTAGCTAGAACACTTCTGTAAACAGAAATGTCCTTCATTTGCTATTAGACTTCCCAGGAGTAGAGATTATGTAGAAAAGGTGAGAGAAATTATCAATTATTCACTTTACTGACTCATTTTCATAATAAGCTTCAATGGCATCCTCCAAGGATGAGTGATGTTTTGTTTTTCATATTATCTTTATGTGCTCATGCATTGAAATATATCTGATGCATTTTAACACATTACAGTTATTGCTTTTTTATACTTACATTTTCCTTTTTTTCCCTAATAGAGTATCTTCAAATTGATATCTGAATTATTTTAACATGGCTTAAGAGTCTTTGAAAGTTTTCCTGTTCTCTGGTATGATCAGACATCCCAGCTCACCTTATATAGTCCCAAACCTGGAGCCATCCATGTTTCCAAGAATAGAAGAATATAAGTTCTTATGGTAAAAAAAAAAAATAATGGTATGCCTGTGTGTCACAGCCTTTTCAGCTATGCAGAAGCCCTTGACCCATTATGGTTCAACTTAGATTTTTTTTATTTTATGATGGTGCAATGACAATACTTCAGATTCTGAATTTTGTTCTTTTCCTAGGCTAGTGATATGTAGAAGGATATTGTTTTGCTATGACAGGCAGTGGCAATGAGGCATAGCTCCCAGTCAGCCATGCAAACATGAGGGTAAACAACAATGCCCTACAGCATACTGTGTGGCCAAGGTATGGTGTTCAATACGTTCACACTATGAAATGCATTTTCAACTTGCAGCATTTTCAATTTACAATGGGTTTGCTGGGATGTAACCCCATCATAAGTTAAGGAGAAACTCTGCATCTATATTTATTTAATTTTCCTCATAGATAAAATGCATATGATATATAATAAGATTTATGTCATTTTAAATGAAATTAGCCTTAAAATGCAGTGATTAAAATTAATAAGAAAACCATTGCTGGAATTTAATTAGAGTATGCACTATGGAATCCAATGGTATTTGTGAATTCAGCTCTCCCATTTACTGGTTATGTAACCTTGAAAAGTACTTAATCTCTTTGAACTGGTTTTCTCATCTTCAAAATGTGAATATAATATCTTTTTTTAGATATAGTGCTAGCTTAACTTATCAGTGTATTTCATGATTTCCTGTCCCAGTATATTTTCTCATGCATGGATACAGTGATTTTAGTTATTATTATTATTATTATTATTATTACTCTCTTTTTCTAGTTGAGCCACTCCTGTCAGGAAAACCTGTCTATTTCCTCCAAGAACCTTATAAGTTATGGTTATTTTTGTGGTGGACATCATATTGTCTGCATGCACAATGGTAATAATTTTTCTGTAATACAGAAACTGCAGGTCTCTGAGATTACTATGGAAAGGATAAAAAACCTGACGTATATAAAAAGAAATGATTTCTAATCATTCCCTTCTCTCTTGCTGCTAACTTTACCTATTATCTTCCTCACCTTCCTTGCCTACTGCTGTGCACTGAACTGATAGTTTCAATGTTTCCTCCATAATAACTTCCAGAAGCTTCTCACTGGTCAGTGTACTGAATAATTCTTCCATTTAGCACCTACTCCCTTGGCTTGATTTCAATCTCCTAGTGAAATAAAAATTCGTCTTGAACTCTTGCAGCCATCTGGATTATAAACCAGATGACTTGTCGCAAGAATCTTCGTAGAGGAAGGGAGCACTTGTGATTTTTGCAACGGAGACTATTATGCCAATTTAAATGGGTGAGATGACTTGCCCTGTATTCTTACTTATTCCATCAACAAGAGCACTCTAAATTTTCTTCTAGGACTGAAAAACACTCTCTGGTTGAGTGACACCTTTAGGAAAACCAATATCTCAGTTCAGAGATTCCATTGCCAAGAAAGAAAGGGGAGAAAAAAAAAACAGCTCTAAAAAATAAAACAAAACAAACCTAATGCCTGTCTTTATGGAGACTCAGCACATGCCTTGTTCTCCGTACTGCACAGGCTAAACAGATTTAATTGCCTTTTCATATGTCAAAACCAGCCTGTCCAGAGGGACACAAGAAGAGAAGCTTGTACAGGAACATTTTACGCTGTATCTGTTCCTGGAGCAATGGCGCTTGTGTTTCCAGGGCTGTCAATTAAGCATATTTTTCCCCAGCACATATTCATTAAGACACAGTTGCCAACTTCATTGCCACTGAATTTTTTATTATATACATTAGTTCTGGTTGAAGGACAATTTAGGAATGTTTTTATGGGAAATAAAGAGGACCTCTGGCTGGATGATTTTTCTATCATTTATTATATTAAACTAGCAGAGCAAAATGGCTTTGTGCCCCTAATGATGCACTCTTATCTGTGTTTAACTTAGTTTGATCCTTTGAATATCTTTTTTGAGTAATGTCCTATCACCACAGAACTTCTTCAAAGACACATCAAATATATATTTATGGCCCTTGCACTGAAGATGTGTTACTAAATATTAAATAGCGGAGATGGGAAGATGCGGCAAATGACCAAAGGGTTTTTATAATAAAATATGATATAGATGTACTAAAAAAGAGTCAACTAAACTGCTATGTCTAGATGGTTATGGGGGTGGATCAAAAGGAGGGGCAAAGAAACAAAGAAGATATTCGTCTAAACCCTCTGGCTGGTAAATAAAATTCAGAAGGGTAGTGAACACGTGTCAGAAAGTGCAGAGGATATTTATATTCAGAGAGCTACAGTTTTCTAAGTGGTGGGTCACATGATGTACTCACAATTTTTTAGTTACTTTATAGTTGTGATGTGGAACCTCCATGGAGCTATCATTGGAAAGGAAAGGACATTGGCAGGGAATCTTGGTTTGGGGGGTTATATGACATACCCCTGAAGCTCCTAGCATGTTCTCTCTCTTTTTTACATACATTTATTGGTGCATTGTAATTATACATCTTAATGAGGTTCAAAGTCATACAAACAAACACGCACATAGGCCTTGGTGTGGTTCCCTTCAGGTCGCATACTATCATCCCCCCTCCCCATGCATACTAGTGATATTAGTAGTGATGCCTTCATACATGAACACAGCATCATTTGAATTGTTTCTTTTCATCAGTTCTTCCTTTTCCCTTTCCCACACCCCTCCCCCATCACCTTCCATTATCTACTGGCCGCTGTCCTTAATTATCTAAAGTCCTTATGTTTCCTATTTACTCCCTAGCTTCCACATATGAGAGATGTATTGGACAGGGTTCTCTAGATTAACAGAATACACAGAATGAGTATATTTGAAAAAAGGGATTTATCAGATGGGCTTACAGTTTGAAGCAATGTAGTCCCAGGTTCTGACTGCACGTGGAGAGTCAGAGGAACCAGTAGCTGGTCGAAGGGTCTAAGAGCTGGAGTCTTAGGATCGGAGCAACCACTAATTCAGTCC
>PVJS01014598.1:0-12302 GCA_004027185.1 Glis glis | reverse complement strand
AGGCCGACGATCTCAGGCGAGAGCAGATGTGTTTTCCTCGGAAAGAGTCGCATGCACTCTACGCGGCTTCTCCCTCTTTATCTAAGTCCGCACCTATCAGAATCCTGCTGCCTACATTCAGGGCAGGGCTTTCTCTTTAATCTGCTGTTACACACCCAAAATCACATAATCTTGGGTGTGTCATGATCAGGTCAAGTTGACAACCTAGACTGACTATCACAAGAGAAAACATTTGACCTTTGATTTTATAAGACTGAGTGATCTCACTTAGCATAATATTCTCTCTTCTCATCTGAGTCATGACTGTTGGAGGGAAGCAGACTCCAAGACAGAAAAAGCATGTGGGAAATTTATTAACGCATGCTCTTGGCAGTATATCCATGAAAAGGCAGAGAAAGGAGCAAGAATGGGTAGAAAGGAAAGTTGAGCAGTAATGTAATACCAACAGAACCTCAGCTTACCCCATAGAGGGTTCTGATAGTAGGATGCCTTAGAGTTACACAGAGTTAAATTGAGAGGTATAGGCCCTTAAACTCCACATCAGTCATTTGCTGTGAACAGTGAAGGAGTTGGAGCCATGGATGAGGCAGCTCTGTCCAGCTGAGGCAGCGCTCTGAGCAGGCTGGCAGCTGCGAGTTGACTTCTGGACAGCTCTCCCAGGTGACGAGGAGATTCTGGGTGCTGCATCACAGCTTCCACAGTGGTGGGAATGGTAGTGGCCCCAAAGTGCTGTTGTAACAGTTAAATGTAATCAACCTGTTTCTGGCATCTGGCCAGAACTTAGTAATAGTGGTTAAATTTTTCTTTCTTATAAAATTCAAGTAAGTATTTTCAAAACTTTTGAAATTGCAAAGATTTGTGTGGAAGGCATTTCTGCTATCTTTTATTTCTACCCTCTTGAAGTTGGGACAGTGTTCTTTAAAGTAATTATCTTACATTTATAATAACTTTATAATGTGGGCATTATGTGCCTTTCATTTTTACAGAAGAGGAAACAGATTTAGGTTAATTTAGAAACATTTGCACAAAATAGCAAAGATTAACTTTAAATAACCAAAGCATTTATACGATAGCTTGTATTTTTCTATTCTAGAATGAGAAATACTTCTAATCAGAAGATCCAATCTAATCATGAATCTTCCCCTTATAAACTTTATGATTTGAACAAACTTAACACCAGTGGTTTTCCATATCTGTATTTAAAACATGCAACTTGCAATTCTAGGCTGTGAGACATATTCCTCAGAAATGTTTCCATTACAAGTGATATGTGAAGAGACTTAAGGGAAAAGCACAGAAGCATAGGAAGTGCACTTCAGTGATGAGAAACAATGGTATATTCAGATATTTGAAAATAATTTACTGTTCCTTGAATATACAATGTGAGGATATGAATTTCTAGAAAGAAATAGAAATGAATAGGGAAGAAAGAGATTCTTCATGATATGATAAGGAACTTGGAATTGGGATTATAAATAACAATGAATCACTGAAGGATTTTAAGCAAGAAAAGGATTTTAAGCAAGAAAGTGGCCTAATGAATATTGATTTTAGAAATATCACTCTAGAAGCACATAAAATCTAGATAGAAAGTGGAAACACTAGTATGGCAGCCCTGTTCAGAATTTCAGACTAGAAATATTGAGCACTAAATTGAAAAAAAATGATAATATATATAAAATAAAAATTTAGGTTCAAAATAGTAAAGAAAGAAAGTAAATGTGGTTAGCAAAATTTCATATGTATTGATAATTTAACCATGTATTGAGAACTTGCCTTGTGAAATAGCATTGTGAAATCCTTGGAGATTTCTCCAAGGTTGGGTAGAGAATGACATGTAAAATTATTTCTAATTTTTATCAATATTTTACTAAAACAACAGGCACATATATATTTAACTTTTATCTTATAACTCTATTTTCCCCTTTGAGAAAAGCTTCCGATTTATAATTCCTATTTTTTTCTCTTTCATTTCACATTTTTACTTCATTCTTGTTCACATAATGGTCCAATGTGGGTGTTTCTGGTTGACATAAACCTTTTACTTGAGTTCTTCCCACGATTCTTCCACTCCTAATAGCTACATTCAACTCTGAATTCTCAGAGTTCTGTGCATTCAGTCATAAGTTGAGAAAAATGATGGGAAGATACTAAAGAAAGGGGATTAGTAGAAATAGCACACATCATTCCTACTCCTGTCTCATTCGTTATGTATCAGCTACTTAACCATGCCTAAATTCAAGTGAGACTGAGAAAAGTAAATTAGGCTTCTGTAAGAATAGAAGGAAATAATTATTATTTAGAAGGAAAAAGAAAAGAAGAATAAACTAACCAGCTTGAGAATTTTGCTTCTGGCCATGGTAGATTAGCCAGTATCCAAATTAACTAGTACCTCAAATGTCATTAACTAGTACTATAAATAATCTTTTAGAGGTAGACTCTGAGGGTTTATAAAAAAGGTAGGAGTGAGAACATCAAGAACTAAGAGCAGGATTTAACTGATGAAGGTGAGTCAGAGATTGGAATTTAAGTATAGCCAATTAACAACTGGCTAGAACAAACAACACATTTCAGTGGAAGAAAGTACAGTCCAGAATCTCTGCAGTTGATCTTTAAAAGGTGCAGTAATCTGGGTGTGGTGGAACACTCCTGTGATCCCAGTACTTGGAAGGCTGATTCAGGAGGATCATAGCTTTGTGGCCAGTCTCAGCAACTTAGCAAGGCCCTCTACAACTTAGTGAGACCCTGTTTCAAAATTAAAAATTAAAAAAAAGTAGGGCTGGCTGTGTAGCTCATAGGTATAATGCCCCTGGGTTCAAACCCTGGTACCACCAAAAATAGAAAAAAAAAGGTGCAGTAATCAATAATCAAATAACAAAACCAATGAATATAAATTGATACAATAAATGAACTACGTGTTGGAATTAGAGGAAAATAATTTTAGGAAGTTATTATTAATATTTCAAAGTATATAAAAGAAATGAATAAAGAGATGGGGTTTCAGCAGAGAAGTATACACTATATATAAACAAATTTAAATTACATAGGTTAAAGGGATAATTGACAAAAATTCACTTAATTGGTCTCAGAGCACATCAGAGGTAGTGAAAAAAATTATTAAATTCAAACGTAGTTCAACAGAAATTATCCAAGCTGAAAAAGATAGAGAATAATGTTGAAAACATGTGAAGGGGCCTTAGAGTCCTGTGGAGCATTACCAAGTGATCTAAATATATGCACTATAGTACCTCCTATATATGGTTTTATTTTTTGTGGTTTCAACTATCATCTGAAAATACTAAATGGAAAGTTCTAGAAATAAACAATGCATAATTTTAAACAGCTTTTATTATAGTATATTTCACAACTTTATTATTATTATTGTTTAACTCTCACCATGCCTAGTTTATAAATTAAACTTTATCACAGGTATGTATATCTAGAAAAAAACATAGGTTACATATAGGATTGGGTAGTATGATTTCAGGCATTCACTGGGGGTCTTGAAACATATGGATGAGGGGGCACTATTGTATTAAGAGTACCAGAAGAAGACAAGTAAGAGAATAAAGCTGAAAAATATTTGAGACATTAATGGCTGAAAATTTTTCAAATTTGGTGAAAGAAAATAAACAAAAATCTGTGAGGTTAAATACATTCAATAGAAAACTTCTTATGTAAGGTTCAAGATGATCTTGAAATTATTTTTGTTTTTATATTGTATATCAATATATATACTCAAAACAATCTATTCAGTTGTTTCTTGAATCAATTATTTTCTGTATTTGATTGTATTCATTGATTGTATGAAGATTTATATTCCTTTTTTGCCTTTGTATTTTAGCATTTACTTTTATAGTTAATTTTATTTTTAATATATAAAAAGTTGACATTTCAAAAATCACAACCCATTTCTGTACTACATGCATATCAAAAAAGCCAAGTTGTTTACTCACTCAGAGAAACGAGGTTTGAAGTTTTACTTTATAACTAAGTTCATATATCTGTATTAAAAGACATTAAAAGGATAATAAAGGTATGTCATGAATAACTTAGTGGACATAAATTTGGCAACCTAAGTGAAATGTGCCAACTCATTAAAAGACAGAATTTATGACTACCAAGCCAGCACTAGAGAAAACAAAGAAATAGAACACAAAGAAGAAATAAAAAATAAACATCATAACCAGAGAAGGGACGAATTCCATCAGATGAATAACTAAGTGAAGAAGAGCTAATATTGTATCAAATAGAAAACATAACTCAAAATGACAGGATAGAATCACCTCTCCATAATAGCATTGAATGTCAATGTCAAATCCCCAATTAAAAGACACAGTCTGGCAAAATGGATTATAACTCATAATCCAACTGTATGCTGCCTGCAGGAAACTCACCAAATATATTCACAGGCTAAAATTGAAAGAATGGAAAAAGATATCCCATGAAGTTTGAGACTGAGGGCAAGCGGGGTAGTAACTCTCATATCTGACAAAGCAGATTTTAAACCAAAACTTATCAGAAGAGACAACAGATGGTCACTTGTTACTGATAAAGGGAGATATCCAACATGAAGATATAACAACAGTAAATATTTATGTCCCAAATACTTCTTGACACTAAGACTCAGATATACTCCAATACAATAATGATAGACTTCAACATTGGGAGACTTCAAATACTGGGAGACTTTCACATACCTTTCATACCATTAGATCAGTCTACCAGATGAAGTATCAGTAAGGACACTTCAGACCTAAAGAACTCTCTAAACCAAATGAACCTAACAGACATTTACAGAATATCCCATCCAACCGCAGCTGAATTCACATCTTCTCAACGGCTCACAGAAGCTTGTCAAAAGTAGACCATCTTTTAGGCCACAAAAAGTACTAGCAAATTCCAAAAACTGATATAATACCTTGGCTCTTTTCAGATCATAATGGACTAAAAGTAGAAATCAACACCACACCAAAGGGGGGAAAAGATATAAAAAACATGATCAATAAAACAATATGATACCATTATATAACTATTAAAATGGCCCAAACCTAAAATACTAATAATGCTAAATACTCTTAAAGATATAGATCAATAAGAACTATAGTTGGTAGGAATATACTTTAAAAAAATAGTTTCAGAGCCAAGTGTGGTGGCGCACACTTGTAATCCCAGTACTTGGGAGGCTGAGACAGGAGGACCGCAGGTTCGCAGCCAGCCTCAGCTACTTAGTGAAGTCCTCCGCAACTTAGACCCTGTTTCAAAATAAAGAATAAAAAATGGGGCTCAGGATGTAGCTCAGAAGTAGAATGCCCCTGGGTTCAATCCCCAGTACCAAAGAAAAAAAATAGTTTCATTATCTCTTACAAAACTGAATATACCTGTCATGGTTTGGTTCTATAATGTCTCCCAAAAGTTCATGTGTTGAAAGCATGTCCCCAATGCAGCAAGGTTCAGAGGTGGAGCGTGGCTGGAGGGGGTGGTGGGTCATTGGATATGTGGCCTTGAAGACTACATATATCCCCTCCTCTTGTTCCTTCTGCTTCTAGCCACCATGAGCTAAGAGTAGCTTTCCTCCTCCATAAGTCCTGCTGCTGCAGTTCTTGTCCTGAAGCCAGCTGACCATTGACTGAACCTCTTAAACTGTGAGCCTGAATAAAGCTTTTTTCCTCTAAGTTATGTTTGTCAGGTATTTTGGCCACAGCACTGGAAAAAATGACTACAACAATACCTTTGCCATATGTTCCAGCAATAATGCTTTTTGATATTTACCCAAATAAGTTAGAAAAATTATTTCCACAGGAAAACCTGTACATGAATATTTGTAGGAACCTATTCATAGTTACCAAAATGCAAAACAATCCACATGTCCTTCAATAGGTAAATGGATAAACAAACTATAGTGTAGTCATATGGTAATGCTCAGAAATAAAATGGAATAGGATACTAAGTGACATAAAGACAGAAAAACTTTAAAGGCTCTTTGCTATGTGCAAGAAGTCAAATTAAAAAGGTTATATACTATATTATTCCAACTACATGATATTCTGGCAAAGGCAATTGTCTGGAGTCAGTAAAAAGTCAGTGATGGCCGTGGGTTCAAGGCTGAGGGGAAGGAGTAGGGAGACAATAGTAGGTGAAGCGCCAGAGATTTTTCGGGCAGTATAACTATTCCGTATGACACTGTAATAGTGAATACACTACACACATTTTCCAAAATTCACAGAACATACACTAAAGAGTAAACCCTAATGTAAACTAGGGACTTAGTAATTTATGAACATTGGCTTATTAAATGTAACAAATGTACCACACCATTGCAAGATGTTAATAATAGGAGAAACTGGGAGGTGGGTGGTGAGAGACTCCATGAGAACACTCTGTACTTTCGTACTTTCTGTTCAATTTTTCTATAACTGTAAAACTGCTCAAAAATTAAAGTCTATTAATGAACAAAAAAGAACTTCATCTATTTTTAAGCATCTCAAGCTTGTAAGTTTCTGTGATAAGTTTTCCAAGTCAGTAAATGCCAATCTCCTCCAGTAGAACTAAATAAATGTACTGAGGTAGCACTACTTTGCACATGTTGATTATGCTGTGTTTATTGTTCTTTGTTTTAATTCTGAGGTCAGTCTTTGGAGACTAAGCCTTCAGAGAGTTTTATTCTGTACATGCAGGGATTCATACTGGTGAATAGAATATTTTTACTTTCTTTTAATCAGTCTACTGCTTTATTCTATGAAAAAGAGGATTACTTTACTTTCAGGGTCTGGGGGACTATCTGTCTCTGCTTATTCTCTGATATTCTGAAGACAACTGAATGAGATGGCTACTGTAGGTTGCATGAATGAGAACAGCCCAGAGGACAAATGTGCTGGGAAATTCCTTACTCATTTGCCATTATAAGAATTCTTTTTATAAGAATGTCAAGTTTTCTTGGGGCAGGCAGAGAGCGGGTACCTTGTCAGTCACCCAGAAAAAATTATAGGATACCTTGATCTCGTTCTCCTACTGGGCTTTTCTTAACTTTCTTTCATGCTGTTTTGCTAAACATTTTGTTCCTCTTCATTCACTGGTATTAAAATATGAGCATGTTTTTTGCTTCCTAAAAATATCTGAAAAGTAAAGGAAAATAAATCATAATATATAGAAAAATAGATATAGCCCCAGAGTCATACCTTTCTTGAAACTGCTATGTTCTTTTTGAAGGGAGTGGGGAGGGAGCTGGGGGAAAGCTTACCGAGTGCTGTGTGCATGTATCAGTATCACTATGAACTACATTATGATATGAGACTGTAATGCACCAATAAAAGAACTTTAAAAATAAATGAATATACATTTTCTTTAGCTATGGGCCTTGAAGAGAAATTGAGAAATAACTCTTCTTTTGCTTAAGAGTAGGATGCTTAATACAAATTGAATATAATTATTTCCAAGTAGTGGGATGCAGTTGTTGGAATAATAAAAAGGATAATAATGTTTTAATTTATAGCTCATTTATTTTGTGGCTAGTGTTTTGCATGCCTCATATCATTTCAAATTTACTACATTACCTTGAAATAATGATTTTATAGTCAGATAATTGAGGTTTTACATATTTATAAAACTTGCTTATAGTCACAAACTAGTAAGTGACAAACCCAGGATTTGAACTAAAAGTTACTAATTTTGAGGTCAAATATGGTGAAATTAATGGTGCTTTAGCTAAAACATGCATACAAAATAAATAGCCCAGAAAACTTCCTGTGAAGAATGTTTTAACTTTCCACCTGTATTACAGACATACCTCAGATGATAGGATGTGTTACGATAGACATCTCTCCTACTCATAGGAAAAATTTGGGGTCAAAATTTTCTTCTAATCTGTTGCCTAACAAATTTGAATGGCACTTGCAAAACCTCTGTCATAAGACATGCTCTCTGCTCTTAGGTTTTATGAGTTGCTTTCTTCTTTTCTTGTGTGTTTGCTCAAAACAAAAATTTTAAATCAAATTATTTCCTACTCCTAAACAAAACAAGATTTGATTTATTAGAGCAGGATGTAATCCAAGCAAGGATGTTCAATGGTATTTGTAGCCAAGGTGTCTGAACAGTTTCCTTGATATCTCCACAAATTCCTTAACCATCAAGAATGACACATTTATCCCAAGTCCACATGGCTCATTCTGCAGAGTCCCAGGATCTGAACTCAGCTGGTTTGCGAACACAAGGACTTGAGTACATGGATTACAGTATTTTAAAATAAACTTGTCTAGTTCTTGCAAAGCACTGAGCCATCACTCAAATGAAAACTTCTCCTTTATGCTTTTTAGTTTGATCATATGACACCATCTTCTAACAGAGGACAGGAGAGGAAACAGAAGTGACATCAGGTTCGGCTGGGCCTCAGGTTATAAAGGATTAGTATGAGACTGGTTCCTGACTGATTAAAAAAATACAACCAAGACTTCCTGTTTCAGATGATAGATTAAGTACACATGATTACCATCTATTCCATCTGAGACTCCAGTGAAATGATAGCAAAGGGGAAAAATGTAATAACAACAATAAAAAAGAGGAAGGTGTTACTGTTTCTAACAATCATTAGAAAATAGAACACAAAGAAGAATTTCTAACTTAAGAAACTATGGGAAAACCCTGTATCCAAGGATACACAGGAAGGGAGCTGCTGCCAAGAAACAAATCTATTTGCCCTCTAGGCCCCTAAAGAGGCTCAAAAACAGACATTTCAAGTATTTGAGAGAGAAGGAAGGAGAACAGGGCTTGGGAGGATTGATTGAAGTAGATGGAAGAGTTATCCCCACCAAATCTTGTCAACTTCTGACTACATAATACAGCCACGGGCATTTATCCCTCAGCAAGTAAAAAAGAAGTTTCTTCTCTAAAGAAAACTATTTCTATGAAGGACAAGCCTTGGCACAGCAGAGCAGAGCACAGCAGATGCTGGCTTCTCAAGACCACAGCGACAGTGGACAGGGCCCCGCACACAAACGACAAGTCCATTTACAGACGTGTGCAAAAATACAAGTGTTTGAGTGACCCCTTTTGCGATGTGGAAGTCGATGCAGGCATTTGAATAGAACCTGAAACATTAACTCCTTTATTCAAAAGTAATAGTTAAATCTTAATTACCTCCCTGGCACTATTACAAGCAGTTTAGAGGGAAATAAAGAAGAAAAGTAGGAGAGAGTGAAAGAGAGGCGAGATGGTAATTTTTCATGGCATTGCCATAGGAGTAATTACTGGAAAGCATTATCTATGCAAAGTCTTGAAGATGTGAGAGCAGTCCTAGTGGACACCTTTTTTAAAAAATGAAAGTAAGAGAAGTAAAAGAAACAGCCTTGAGGTCAGACCATGCTCCAACACTCAAAATCGAGCGTGGGAGTATATACACTTGGCATACAGTGAAGGTATTAAGAGATGAGGTTTAGAGGATTAACATGAGGCTAGATTGTGCAGGGCCATGTAAGTCATTGCAAAAACTTTGGCTTTTTTACATTCAATAAAGTACACAAATCTTAAGGATACAGTTCAATAAATATTGACAAATGAATGATTCCGTGTAACCAAAGGCCAGATCAAGATAACAAAAACTTGCCCCTAGCTCCGGAAAGTTTCTTATACCTCCTTCCACATAATTTCCCTCCAACCGGACAACCAATAATTTAATTTCTATCATCATATATTAGTCATGTATATTCTTGAATATTATTTACACGCAATCATCCAGCATGTACTTTTTGCTCTCTGGCTACTTTAGCTTGACATATAATGTGAAGCCTAAGTATGATTATATCAGTAGCTCATTTCCTTTTGTTGCTGAGTAGTATTCAATTGTGTAAACTTACACTATTTATTGTAGTTTCGATAAACATTCAGGGCTACCGACATTCTAGTTCACAAGAATCTACAAAACAAGTTTTCTGAAACTAAGCTACTTATTAGTGTATAAGGTCAGCAATTAAACTGTATTTATATACAACTAATCCCCATAAAATCTTTACTATCAATAATTTGGAAATGACAGTTTTAAAATTGTCATTTAAAGTAACACCAAAATGAAGATAATCTAAATAATGCCAAATATCTTCATGAATGGTTAGGTTTTCCATTCATAAAGTGAATGGAATAAATGGAAAGTTTGATTACATTCACAATTTGGAAGATAATATACTTCACTCCTAAACAGAGGTATAGGTTCAATACAATTCCCATCAAGATCTCAGTAGTATTTTTTTAGAAGTTGATGAATTTATTCTACAATTTATATGAGAATAAAAAGGTCATAGAAGGATGCTGTGTACATACCTGTTTGTACCATTTTGAACCTCACTATGATGTATAATTACAATGCACCAAGAAAAGTATAAAATGATAAGAAAATGAAATAAAGGCATTCTTTAATTTCTCAATCTAAGTGCACAGTAATTAAGGCAGTGAAGTATTGACTTAAAGATGTACATAGAGCATTGGAAAGGATAAACTTAGAAATAGATGTACATATTTATGGTTGAATGCTTTTCTACCAAGATGTTAAGATAATCCAAACAGTGCTGGACAAACTAACCTTACATTTTGAAAAAAATGAAATAAAATAAATTTTTATTGTACTCTCACACATTTACAAATTTTAACTCAAAGTCAATTATAGATTGAAATGTTAAACTTCTAGCAGGTAACTTAGGAAAAAAATCTTTAGAACAAAACTCTTTTGGGTAAGTCACCAAATAAATAAAAGAAAAAATGCCGGGCGTGGTGGTGCACACTTGTAATCCCAGTACTTGGGAGGCGGAGACCAGAGGATCCGGGTTCGCGGCCAGCCTCAGCTACTTAGTGAGGCCTCTGCAACTTTGTGAGACCCGGTTTCAAAATAAAGGATAAAAAATAGGGCCGGGGATGTAGCTCGGAGGTAAAACGCGCCTGGGTTCAATCCCCAGTACCTCAAAAAAAAAATTGAACTTCATCAAAATTAAAATTTTCTGATGTTCCAAAGACATCTTAAAATTAAAAATCAAATTATACTGGGAGAAAATATTTGTAAAATGACAAAGGAGTTGTATGTAAATATGTAAAGAACTGCCATTAAAATTGAGACATACTGGAATATATTTTGGCAATTTCTTGTAAGTTTAAGCAAATACTTTATATAAGCCAGAAATTTCACCTATAGGAATTTACCTGGGAGATATAAAACTATGTTCACACAAAAAGCTGTAAGGGAGTATTCATGAAATCCTCAAACTGGAAACAACGAAAATGCCTTTCAGTAAGTGAATAAGTTAACTGTGGTTCATATACACAATTGAAGGCCACGCGGCAGTAAAAGAGAAAAACAAGACTTTCACATTCAACAATATGACTAATGCTCAAAAACATTACTGAACGAAAAAAACACAATGCAAAAGAGTCCTATTCTATGATTCCAACCACATGAAATTAAAGAGCTGGCAAAACTAATCTATAATGAGAAAAGGCAGACCAGCGGTGACCTTGAGTCAGGGGTGGGAGGGTGGTTAACTACATAACTATAAAAAAGATGAACTTTTAGGAGTGATGGAAGTGCACTGTTTTTTAATTATGATATTACATTTAAGAGTTTATGCATTTGATTAGACTTACCAATAGTACCCTTAAAATGGTACACTGTATTATATGTAAAATAACTTTAATAAGATTTTAAAAAATTAAGTCAGTTTTCAATATTAGTCATATTCATAGAGCATTTTGGACATTAAAATAATCTGTTGTTTGTCTATTTAACTAAATATGCCAACAGCTCTGTTCCCATGATACATAATCAACAAAAGACCCAGAATAGCCAAAGCAATTCTCAGCAATAAGAACCATGCAAGAGGCATCACAATTCCTAACTTCAAATTATACTACAGAGCTATAGTAATAAAATCAGCATGGTACTGGCACAAAAACAGACACATAGACCAGTGGAATAGAATAGAAGATACAGAAACAAGTCCACAAACTTATAGCCAATTGATTTTTGACAAAGGCACCAAACACATACCTTGGAGAAAGGACAGTCTTTTCAACAAATGGTGGTGGGAAAACTGGTTATCTACCTGTAGAAAAATGGAGCTGAATCCTTACCTCTCACCCTGCACAAGAGTCAACTCGAGATGGATCAAAGACCTGGAAGTTAGACCAGAGACTGTGAAATTATTAGAAGAAGCCATAGGTCCAACACTCCATCATATAGGCACAGGTAGAAACTTCCTCAACATGATCTCCAAAGCACAGGAAATTAAAACAAGAATTAATAAGTGGGATAGCATTAAACTACAAAG
>PVJS01014597.1:26212-40229 GCA_004027185.1 Glis glis | reverse complement strand
GCTCTCTCTCTCTCTCTCTCTTTCTCTCTTTCTCTCTCTCTCTCTCTCTCTTTCTCTCTCTCTCTCTCTCTCTCTTTCTCTACTTAGTGAGGCCCTCCACAACTTTGTGAGACCTGGTTTCAAAATAAAGTATAAAAAATAGGGCCAGGGGTGTAGCGCGGAGGTAGAATGCCCCTGGGTTCAATCCCCAGTACCGCAAAACAAGCAAAAAAAAAAGAATTACTGATTGCTAAATGGCTTGGTATTGTTTCTAGTACAAAAAGAATTTAGAGTAGCAAGATAATAGATGGGTTGGAGGAGTTAGGACAAGGCAATGGGTGGGGGGTAGACTCAAACTGGATTTAGACCAATGGTATGTCTATGTTATAAATGAAGACTGGATATGTCTTGAAGGGTGTAGGATGGAGTGAGGTCTGGTGCATGGAGAAACCAGACCATATGGAAGGTCTTGAGAGCTCTAGTTAGCCTGGTTGTAGTAGTTGTTTCAGATCTTTGAGAAAAGAAAGTAACATGAGGGAAATAAGAACCACCAGGGCAAAATGTGTCATATGGAACTTTTAAATCAAGCATGTTTTGATAGTAACCTTTTGTTGTACATCTCTTCTAATATTAACTGTCTTTATAAAGGATGGCGATTATTGCTGTGTGCATAAATTGTTTGAACTTGAGATTCTTCTTAGAGATAGACAGCATTCCAGGTGGACCAAGTAAGCTTTCTTTTCCTTTTTTAAGGGATTCTCAACTGTGCTCTAATTCCAAGTCTCTGCCCAACAAATCACACCTGGTCATCCTAAACTCTATTTGAATGCCACATGGTTTTATTTTAGGCCTGGAAAGAAGCTTGAGAATATTTTATTTTAGTTGACTTGTTTGAAATTTTAGTGACTCTTTTTTTTTTTTAAATGTGATCCTTAAATGACCCCCAGATAACTCTAGGTCTTTAAAGACAAAACATTGGCCTGAAGGAATTTCTGATGTAACACAGTGAGCAGATGTAGAGGGAACTTGTAGATTTGATGAATAATATCTTGCAAATAGTTTATGTTTGAAAGAAGCATTTTCTTATAGAAACTTTGGGAAGGAGAGACTGCAGATCAGTGAGTAGAAAATTCTGGGCTAGTTTAGATCAAGTTGAACATACACATCAGCAGTTACTCAGTACATTTAAGTGCTAAGTTTTATGCTAGGTGTGGTAACCCTCTGCTAGGTATCTATACTGCCCACTAAGAGGTAGCTGGAGGAACTGTAATTGGCTTTAGCCAAGCATCTGCCACATGCATGGGACTGATAAAGGATTTACATAAATTATGTAATTTAATTCTCACAATAAGTACTTGTCCAAGGCACTGTGAATACTCTTTCTGTGGGTGGAAAAAACTAAGGTGTAGAGAGCTTAATTAACATCCCCTTGATCCTGGGCCTGGTAAGTGTTCCAGTCTGCTTCTAGCTTCAGAATCCTGGTCCACCTGACCTCAAAGGCTGTGTTTGTTCCTCAGTGTCAAGTTAAGGCCCCAAAAGACCTAAGTCCATTCTCTGCTGTAATCTAGTAGCACCATTGATAAGAACTGAGAAAGGTAAGAACTGTCCATGTGGGTTCAGATAGGGGGAGAGACATCAGATCCCTGGGATTCGGGAAGTGTTCTTGAAAGAAGTAGAAGTTGGCCTAGGTTCTGAAGGATGGTGAGGACAGGGAGCTGTTTTATTGAGTACCTACTATACTCATTGTAGGCTCTTTCACAATTTTGCCTAACGTGCAGCAGCTCAAGGCTGAAAATATTCACATATAAAACAAATGTGAGACTAAAAGGTAAAGGGAATTCCTGAAGCCACTGTACTGAGTGAGTGCTCAAGCTGGGGTGGATGGGACTTGGATTTCAACAGGTAGAAATGGAGTGAGGATTGGGGACCTGCCCAGGAAACATTAAGGATCCCAGCTGACCTGAGTTTGAGGAAAGATAGAAGTACTAGCAAGATATTTTGGAGCAAGATGCATAAAAAGCCTAAAACGCACTTAGTTGGGTATGATGTTAGGGGCCAAGGATTCCTCTAGGCAAGCACATGAAATGGAGTCTTGGTCAAGAGTTTGAGCAATAGATTGGAAGAGGAAGCCAGCTAAGATATTGCTTTAAAAGTCACAGAGAGAGCTGGGTATGGTGGCACACACCTCAATACTTGGGAGGCTGAGAGAGGGGGATCGTAGGTTTGAGGCCAGCCTCAGCAACTTAGCAAGACCCTGTTTCAAAATTAAAAAATAAAAAGGGCTGGGGGGTGTAGCCTGGAGGTAGAATGCCCCTGGGTTCAATTCCCAGTACCAAATAAATGATGTGTGCATGCACGCTTCTGATACCCTGACACTTATCAAAATGTATAACTACAATGCACCAGTAAATGAAATTTAAAAAAAAGAATTTAAGTCACATGAACTAAAAGGTAAAAATATCAATCAATCAATCAGTCAGTCACAGAGAGATGTCAGAGGGACCTGAAGAGATGGGAAGAAAAGGAAAATGTAATAAATTTTCTTTGAAAAATACCCAAAATATCTGCTTTGCCCCTGTGCTTTTGTGGCTGCTGGATGTGCACATTCTGTGGTTAGTTGAAGGAAAGGACACCGATAGAAGGGAGTAGGAGGGAGATTACCAGATCGCCTCTATGGGTTCCTGAGACTATTGAAAGAACCCCTAACAAACGAATTGTTTCACAAGTGCCACCTCACCCGCTTCGTCCCATTCTGCCTTCCTTTCTGAACTGAGAAGTGTTAGGCCCTCCATGGCCTTCTGGCTTCTGCTTCTCCCTAAGTCTTAAAGGACTCTAGGCTTTCCTGTCCCTTCCAGCCGTCTTGGTCACCCTTGCCAGAGTTCATGGAGGAGTCTGATCTCCCAGCTAAATGGCTTCTCTCATGGGGCAACTTTATCAGATCAGAACTGTTTTTTAGTGTGAAGTAAATGCAACAAGAGTTCTCTGAGCAACGCTTCCTGTGTGTTGATGCATTCTTCAAGCACACACACACAAACACACACACATTTTACCCTGCCTGTTTGTAGAATAAACGTATTTCCAGCTAACTCCTGTCTTCCAAGACACTGAACGAACCTAGCAACCACCGTGTTGTCCTTGGTACTTAGGGGACAGAAAGGGTTAATGTTTCGGTATCAGTGAGGTTCCTGCTGGCTGGCCTTCGCAGCTGATAGATGTTTCACTTTGGCCTTATAAAGACATTTTACCCGCTGGAAACCCTTGTCGCATGACAAGGATCAAAAATAGCCCGGCCACAGCCACTGCTGTCCATCACCACATGTAAACTGGCATGCGAGGAGGCTCTCAGCCGTGTCTGCACATCGTGGACGGGGCGGCTCTGGGGACAGCGTTTCGTAAAGCCACACCTGTTGCCCAGAGCGAGCCAGTCACCTGATCTGAAGCAGAGTCCCGAGTGTGTGCATGACCGCGAGTCTGGTTTCTGACAAGCAGCTAAGAACATCTTCTAAATGTCCTCAGCAACACCGATGACGTCGTTTCTCCTGGCACTGGGAAACAGCTACAATTCTAGTAAAATTGGATGTATTTTTATCACGAGGGGTCAAAGGTCACTACCCTCTGTGATAAATTCATCTTTTCCATGGATGCTTGTTAATGAGTGCTTTCAGTTAGAACTCTGGAAAGGCAAAGCAAGAAACTCTCTGAGTTTGGAAAAGCTAAATGTGAAAGTTTTGTTCTCGGTGCTTTAAAACTCCAAAGATGGCTGCTGGTGCTTGTACTTCTTCAAACCCAATCTAAGTTGGGTTTGTGGACAGCCAGTTAGCATTCTAGTGTCTTGTTTTTAGAAAGACGGGGGGTTTTGTTGGAAATTAAAGAACAATGAAAATAAATTGGGTATTTGAGGTAGCATTTTATACATGGGCAGTCACGAGTCTCAACAGTGAGAGTTGAGCCGCATTTTTTTTTACATACATCTTATATGTTTTTTTTAACCAAATTAACTTTAAGTAAGGTCATTGGCGTCTGTGTCTTGTCATGTGATCTGTGAATGTATAATTTTAAAAGGTACTTGGTTTTGTTTCACTTGAATTTTTGCAGGATAATACATAATTGTATAATTGATCTTTACACAATATTAGCTAATGGGACAGATGTTAAACAGATATGCTCGTAAGTCTATTTCAGGTGACTTAGAGGATAAAATAAAAGTCAGTCGATGTGCACAGTGTGTTCTTACGATGTACGCCTCTGACGTTTCTATTAATTGTAGAAATATTCAGTTGTATTTCCCTGTTTCCTTCCTTTTCCATCACCCTCATTTCGCCCAAACCCCTTCTGTCTGTCTTGCATAGAGATAAACAAGCTGGCTGACCCTCAGCTGCCTGATAGTCAAACAGGTTTGATTGACCGTTGTGTCCTTATGGATTTTACGGAAAGATAAAAGAAAGAAAGAAAGACAGTGTGCTGCACATCTCTTTGGGAATCACTGCCGTGAATGTTAATAGCGTTTTTGTAGCTTCCCACAACAGCGTCTTGTGACAGAGTGAGGTGCACTACAGTTCGTTTGAGAAGTGTGATTCTGCTGTGTTTACCACACTTGTGAACTTTTAAACTCCTTTTTATTTTTTTTTTATTTTGTCGCCTGCTTCTTTTATTTTTTTTAATTATCATTTTTAATAAGGGTGACTGAGGTTGCAGAGAGATTAATGTGTGCTGAGTCTGCATAGCAATTTCAAGTAGGGTTGCCATGATAATAAACATACGGACTTGGTTGAAAATTTGTTTTAGTTCTGACAAACCGGTCATCACCCCCACCAAGTCGAGTGATCACGAATTACCTTTTTAAGCCCTATCTTCACGGCTGTGGATTTATCGATTCACCAACGGGTTTTCCTTGTCTGGACTCCTTACAAAATTTTCTAAAGTCTTCATCAGTCGAGCCTTGTTCAACCGCTCTCACAGGCACAGCCCTCGTGAACCCTGATTTGTCTTCCAAACTCTGGCTCGATGATATGTAAGTAATCCCAAGTGAAAATTCTAGCAGGGAGGGTGTCCTCGTTACTTCTGTTGTCCGCATTCTTTTGAGGGTGCTCCATGACTTTGGCTACCGCCAGAGGGCTTTGGACGGCCCACTAAAAAGGAGATATTGTGGCAACCCTATGCTCATAATAACCACTAAATTTGAGTTTGCCTCATCTCTGAACAACGAATGCTGCAGCGAGGGGGTGACCACCACTGCCTGACTCGGTTTCCCCTTTCTCAACAGGATACCTGCGCACTACGTCTACCCACAGGCTTTCGTGCAGCCCGGAGTGGTCATTCCCCACGTCCAACCCACAGCAGCTGCGGCCTCCACCACTCCGTACATCGACTACACAGGAGCTGCCTATGCACAGTACTCGGCTGCAGCTGCAGCCGCCGCTGCTGCCGCCGCCTATGACCAGTACCCCTATGCGGCCTCCCCAGCTGCTGCAGGCTACGTGACCGCTGGGGGCTATGGCTACGCGGTCCAGCAGCCCATCACCGCCGCCGCCCCTGGGACGGCTGCAGCCGCGGCCGCCGCTGCCGCTGCAGCCGCAGCTTTTGGGCAATACCAGCCGCAGCAACTGCAGACAGACCGAATGCAATAGACCAGCCATCGCATCAAAGTTGCATTGTTTTCTCTTTCCCTCCCAATTTTCCAATTTTTAGTAGCTAGAAGAGAGTTAACATGGACTTAACAGCTTAAAAAGAAAAAAAAAAGAGCGATGCTATTGTGAAGCAAAATTATTGTTATTTTCTTTTTTTTTTTTATACTCCAGGTAGTGTTCTAGATGAGAAAGAGGGGAGAACACTGGGTAGGGACAAGGTGTCTCAGAATTCAATCCCAAAGAGCCTGAGTATAACTGCCAGGCCGCTCCGACTGGGCGGCCGAGTACCAATGGAACTTCACTTTTGTAACGGGATTTTTATTTTTGCTCTTTTTATAGAATCAGGGAAGCAAACTGCCTTTTACAAGTTCGAAAAATGTTATTTGAATCTAGTTGAACCAGGGAATGCAGAGTGAGCAATATGTAGCTTGAATTGCATTTAAAAAAAAAAAGCAGATTTTTTTTTTTTTTTTACAAATGAAAACGGCGAAAGCACTGATTGTCGTTTTTTAGGAGTCACGACGGCCTATAGGACTTATTGGAGGAAGAAGGCGGTGTTTCTACTCTCTCTCTCTCTCTCAAAAATGGGCATCGAACAATCAATCTAGGAGCGTGGCGGTGGGTACAATGTCGGACAGGCACCAAAGCTATTTTCTCATCTGTCCTGTGGACGAGGGGACTGGAGCAAGTGATGTGGAATGGACGGGCGGGTGCAACAGCTGTACAGACAATCAATCACACACACAGTTCTGGAAAGAACACATCACTTGTGCTTGTTTGATGAGCTTGTCCCATTCTAATCCCTCTCCCCATCCTGTTTCAATTTTGGGAAACTTGTATTTGCTGGTGTCAGCAACCCTGGTCCCTAAACAGGATCAGGCTTTTACTTCAAACAGCCTTCTCTTTCTATTTATTGTGTCGACTCGGGGCTTAGGAATCAAGGCGAGCGAAGTTTGCAGACGCTAAACCCTTAAGAGCTGTCTTAAGGACATTTATTTTTCCCCCCTTTTTAAATAATTTTACACTTTTTAGTATCTATTTCAGAGTCCTATTTAAAACTATTTATTAGTGAATACAGTACCTGAGACAACAAGGTTATTGAGATTACAATTCTTCAGCAGTTAATGATAATGTGGTTTATACTGTGCCTTAATAGTAATGCTATTTAAGATATTTATTTTGAAGTTTTACTATGCTGCACTCTAAAGAAAGGAACTTTAGATGTGACACTGTAAAATTATGTATTCATCTCATGGCATAAATTATTTAGTAGGTCTAGATGTAGCATATTAAATATTAACCTATTCAACTAAAGATGTTGACTTGGATTTATTTAAATTCATATGTGCACTGTATAAGAGAGTACTCTTACATTAACACATTTTAGTTTATTTTAGTCTTGAGATTTTTTTTAAGTACGCTACATTGCTAGTTTCATGCTTCCTCCTGATTTTTTTTTTGCTCGTGTAGATCTCGTTTATTGGTAATTCATTACTTTAACACTATTCTTATGTAGTTTATGTAGTTTTTAAATGCTGCTTTACATTTTTCTTCTGAAACTGCAATACTTGCGATTTTTATTCTTAAACTAAATTGAATACTATTTTACACTGTATTGGATTTTTATACTTGAACAATTTCATACAAGGGAAGACAGGTTAGCATTTTTATGGACTTTCTCCATCATCACTGGATTTACTTTAAGTATTCCCGTACTAGACAGTGTTATGTAATGTAGACATGACTCTCCTGTGCGAATTATTTATTCATTGTGTATATTGCTTTATAACATATCAGATCTTCTAATCTATTCACTTGTATTAAATATAATTTTTAAAAACTTCTGTGGCCTTGTTTCTAATTCTATAGTGAAGGTGAATCCCTTCCCCCTTTTAACCAGTGTTAAGTGGCCCATGATGCCCATGTCAGTTTCTCAGTAAGCATAAAAATCCTGGTAGCCCTGGTTTTGTACCTTTAAATTTTACTCAGTGTCTACCTTGTACCTAACAAATGACAGGTCATCCCCTAGAAGTGGACCCTCAAGGACTACACATATCACTGAAAACCGGGTAGCTGAAGGTGGTTTAGAAGAAGTGAGTTTTAGCAGGGACCAATCACAATGGTGCTGGGCCCAGGTAAACTGAGGTTTAGAGCTGGGCTCTACCACTTTTGAGCCATGTGTGTGGTGCAAGTTGCTTCCAGTAATCCCCTTCTTTTGGGTGAGGTTTTTGTGGATTTCTCCTCTCATATTGGGACAATGATACTAGTCCCATATGGTTATTTAAATATTAAGTGAAATAAAGTACACCAAATATTGGCCATGGAGCCAAATATGTGATAAATAATGTCGTAGCGGTTGTTGTAATGTCTAGAGTGATAGCTAGCCAAAGAGGAAGTCACCTATTAGGATGTGTTCATTTGTTAATTTCTTTCCACAATGATATGATACTATCTAAAGAGGTGTGTGTGGGAACATATGTTATATTAATTACAGAATGAATTGTTTGGTGGCTCTCTTAGTCCTAATGTTTCCCAACCCATGATACATCTTTTCTTGAACTCCATTAATCTTCAATAACTTCAAGCAACTGAAAGCTGTGATAACAGATTCCCTCTCACACTTTCTACTTGATAATTATCATCCCATTTAAAGCCATTACTGTCTCAAATCCTAATTGTCTTTAATTTCCAAGGAAATATACATGCCAGCTGATCCCCCAAGGGGGGAGGTATTATTTCACCCTAAGGTATTATTTAGAATCAAAAATATAAATTCTAAGTGACTTAATTCAGTGTGCCGATGACTATTTTATTCCAAAAGACATGTTTTACTTTTAATTTTTCAGACTTGTGAAAGGTCACTTCCGTCCTCAATAAGCCATCTGTTGCTGAACTTGAAGCAGTCTTTGATTTATCGATCAAAAAATAGGTCAGACGGTTCTGGGAAAAGCTTGTCAAAAATAGCCATATTCAAGAATGCCAGAAGTCCACCTACCCCTGGCTGTGTCTTTCTTGGGGGTGTTCCCTGATATGTAGAACAGCAGTTGGGGAGAGAGGACAAGATTGTTGCTTTGTAAGGCTAAGGCATACATTTTAAATAGAAACAAAAGTTTTTAATGTGTAATCAACAGGAGACATGACATCATGTCTTCAGTGGTCTGGCAGGTTACTGTTTTGTAGAGTTAGGGTAACGTGTCTGATATCATATCCACAGGGTCAGGTGAGCCCCGGTTTTATTACTTACTAGTAGGATGATCTTAACTTTCTCTAAACTGGTAAAACGTGAGCTGATAGTACCAACATAGTTGCTCTATCAATCTCTCCGGTTGTACTGATGAAGAGAATGCTATGGTGTAGAATGTGGTTTGTTTTCTCTGAAACGCATGCTGAAATTTAATCCCCGTTAGGAGATATTAAGGGGTGGGTCATTTAAGAGGTGATTAGAGCTCTGCCTTCATGAATGGGTTAATCCAGTCACGCAATTAATGGATTAATGGGTTCAGGGACTAAAGAATATCTTGAGAGTGGGTCTGCTCTGAGGCCGGCTTGGCCAGGTCTCTCACCATGTGATGTTCTACACTCCTCAGGACTCTGTTGGAGAGAAGACCATTCCCATATGTGGGCCCTCGACATTGGCCCAGAACCATGAGCCCAGATATACCTGTTTCCTTGATAACTGACCCAGTCTGTGGCCTTCCATCATTCACAATGGAAAATAAGACTAATACAACGAATTAATTGATAGGCGAGCACTTTAGAAATTCCAAAATGTTGGACAAATGGAAAATATTATACCAAGATAATATGTGCAGCATTCGTTTGGTAACTGATTTCAATGATTTTTGTAAGATTGGCCCTTCTAAAAGAGGGTGAATTTGTACTGGATGTATGTCTATTATTCATCACAAGCAAATAAACAGTAGCACAGAAATAACGTTGAAAGATAGAGAGATTACCCAGAGAGGGGAAGGAAAAGGAGAAGATTGTGGAATTCATTTCTCTCACAGAGGAGCTATATTTAGGCCTTTCCTCACTCCTGTCAAATATTGTTCTTCCTAATTCCCTCGGAGGCTTGAAAGCGTTCATTAAGATGACAGCCCCAGGTTTGCAGGGGCAGAGGTGAAGAGGAACAAAAAAAATAAATAAATGCCCTTTCGTGCTTACTTTGGTCCTCTCTTCTCCTTCCAGAGTTCCAGGCTGTTTCCATGGAAATTCTAACTTTGTTTTGCTTAAGCTCTTCCTACAGAAGAGATTTCATTTCGGGTATTTGTTCTTAGTTGAATTTTACATGTTCAATCGTATTCTTAGCTAAATCATTTAGATTTCAAGCTTTTTAAAGTTTCGTTGTTATTTTTAATTGACAGAATAGTTGTACATGTTTATGGAGTAGAATATAATGTTCCATTACATGTATACACTGGGCATGATCTAATCGGGGGAATTAGCATAGCCATCACTTCAAACAGTTACCATTTCTTTGTGGTGAGAACATTCAAAATCCTCTCTTGCTATTTTGAAATATATAGTGCATTATGGTTAGTTATGGTCATCTCACTGTGTGATAGCAATCAGAACTGGTTCCTCCTATGTAACTACATTTGTACCTGTTCACCAACCTCTTGCCACCCTATCCTCCCCACTGACTGCCCCAGCCTTTGGTAATCACCATTCGACTTTACTATCATAAGATTAATTTTTCTACATTCCATATACAAGTGAGATCATGTGGTATTTTTCCTTCTGCCCCTGGCTTATTTCACTTAACATAATGTCCTCCGGGTTCATACATGTTGTTGCAAATGGCAGGATCTCATTCATTTTTATGACTGAATAGTAGTCCACTATGTCTATATACCACATTTTAAAAATGCATTCATCTGTTGATGGATGCTTAAGTTGATTCCCTACCTTGGCTATTTTGAGCAAAGTGCTACAATAAACACAAAAGTGTGAATATCTCTTTGAGGTACTGATTTAGTTTCCTTTGGCATACCGAGTAATGGGATTGCTAGATCATATGGTAGTTCTAGCTTTAATTTTTTGAGGCGCCTGCATAATGCTGTTCCGAATGACTATAATAATGCACATTCCCAGCAACTGTCTATGAAAGTTCCCTTTTCTCCACATCCTTACCAACTTTACTTTTTTAAATCTTTTTGATAATAGCCATTCTAACTGAGGGGAAGTGAGATCTCATGGTGATTTTAATTTACATCCCCCTGATGATTAATGATATGGAACAGGTCTCCTATACCAATCAGAAAAAAGTCAAGTTTTGAAGTACTAGTTGTAAATCATAATAAGAAAGGAATGGGACAATATGTAAGTCCTTTAGAATTTTTAGATCAGAAAAATTACATACACTTACACTTTGATATAAATTAGTTTTGTCTCATTGCACAGTATTTGGTCCTTCTTGGCCAACTTCCTCGGGGACAAAGTCCATAAAGGCCCCCTCTCTCCAGTCAGCCTGTCTCCCAGAAGATGAATACCGTCCCTTTTTTTTATAACCAACATGCCACCACTAGGCTATTAATATACTTTAAGTGGATTGGAGGGTGCACACTGTTTACCATTCTGCCACTATCCAAGGCGATTCCAATTACATTATAACATGGAACAGGTACAAATCATAGTGTCTTTTTCATTTAATAGCTCAGATAATGCATTTGCGAAAGGGCAAATATCTGAATCTCACTTCCAAAATGAGTTCTAAACACAAAGACGTGGTTTAGCCAAGAAGGAAATGGGGTCTCAGCTCTATTTTTAAATGACGTTCACCTGACAGACCCAACCAGGTATGAACTTGTTTGCTTTATAAATACCCCGGCACTGCCTCCTGTCCTTGCAGATGCCTCAGGTGAGGTAAAAGAGATGATGCAGACACTCTATGGAGAATCATATGGTACACATTTTCCGTTTTTCTGCATTCAGTTCTGTATATTTTGAAATTTGATAAAAAGGGAATGTGGAAAGGTTGTAAAAGAAAATAATGAAGAAAGGGGTAACTTAAGGCCAAAAGCACCTCCTCAAATAGCAAAAGAGTATGAGATAAAGGAGCAGGAGTCACATGAGCTGGACCATGTGAAGCCAGCTTGCCCCTAAAGAGGAGGTACAGGGAAGAGGGGGTGCCATTACTGAGAGACAGGAGGCGTGCTCTGCTGATGGGGAGTTGGGGGGGTCATTTAAAGGACAGTAATTAGATACATGGTTTCCTTCTGTTTTCTAATTAAATCGACAGCATTTAGGATAACTGCTGAGTTCTTTTTAAAATTTTTATTTTAATTAACAAATAATCATCTATATTTATGGAATACAATGTGATGTTTTGATATCTGTATACATTTTGGCATGATCAAATTGGACTAATTAACATATCCATCATCTCATATACTTATCATTTCTTCAGGAGAACATTTAAAATTCACTCTCTTAAGCGTGGCGTGATGGCGTATGCTTGTAATCCCAGTGCTTGGGAGGCTGAGACCAGTGGATCCGGGTTCATGGCCAGCCTCAGCTACTTAATGAGGCCTCTGCAACTTAGTGAGACCCTGTTTCAAAATAAAGAATGAAAAATAGGGCTGGGGGTGTAGCCCGGAGGTAGAATGCCTCTGGGTTCAATTCCCGGTACCACCAAAAAATAAAAATAAATAAAAAATAAAATTCACACTCTTAGCAATTTAGAAATATGCCATACATTATAGCCATAGTTACCTTGCTGCATCATAGATTGCCAGACTCTAACTGAAATTCTCTACCCTTCAACTAACATCCTTTCCTCGCCTACAACCGGCCACCAGCCTCTGATAACCACCCTTCTCCTCTACCTGGAGGTTTAGACTTTGTTAGATTCCATATATCATGAGATATTTGTCTTTCTGGACTTGTCTTATTTCGCTTAGCATACATCCTCTAGATTCAGCCATATTATCAAAAATGAAAAGGTCAGCGGCCGGGCGTGGTGGCGCACGCTTGTAATCCCAGTACTTTGGGAGGCGGAGACCGGAGGATCCGGGTTCGCAGCCAGCCTCAGCTCTCTCTCTCCCTGTCTCTCTCTCTCTCTCTCTCTCTCTCCCTGTCTCTCTCTCACTCCCTGTTTCTCTCTCTCTCTCTCTCTCTACTTAGTGAGGCCCTCCGCAACCTCGTGAGACCCGGTTTCAAAATAAAGTATAAAAAATAGGGCCGGGGGTGTAGCGCGGAGGTAGAATGCCCCTGGGTTCAATCCCCGGTACCACACACAAAAAAAAAGAAAGAGTTTTGTCCTTTTTAAAGGCTGAGTAGTATTTCACTGTGTATGTATATATACCACATTTTCTTTCTCCATGTATCTTGTGATAGACACTCACGTTGCTTCCATATCTTGGCTACTGTGAATAGTGCTCTGGGGAACATGGGGACACAGGTGTCACTTCAACATGCTGATTTCATTTCTTCTAGCTACATACCCAGAGTTGGAACTGCTGTATCATATGGTAACTCTATTTTTAGTAACAGCTGAGTTCTTAAACTGTGTTTGCAAAGGTTTAGACATTTTAGAAATGGAGTATATTCTTTGTAAGTGAAAACGTTTAGAAACAGACAATTACAGTGCCTTTGGCAGGTTTAGACAGAGCTTGGTCATGAACCTTGGACCTCCAGGGACAGGGAATGCTGGCGCTATTATGGTTTACTTATCATTTCCCATTTTAAGCAGACGAGTGAGTCGAAAGACAGGAAAGATGAAAGAAAATGTGTGCACCTTGTTATCAGTATACTTTGATTCAACGTACTAAAAAGTCATGTGCAGCTGAGAAACTCAAGCTCTTGCTGTCTGTATTTGCACGTGCTTTGCTCTCTCCGTCTTGATTCCGGTTTACTGTTAATGGGCCTTTAGAGAGATCATGGGCAGTGTGCAATGGGATGGGCCTGCACCTACTGACCACTTTCCATGTCCCAGGTCCTGGCATTTAATCCTCATAACAATGAAAGGGAGGCAGAACCATCCCATTGTTCAGACAGAGGAAGAAGCGCAAAGGCAGTAGTAAGGAGTTTGCCCAAAGTCACAGTGTCAGGATGACGCAGGACCCAGATTCAAGGCGGCATGGCTTGAATTGTGTGCACACCAGACCTCCGAGCTGCTTCCTGTCTCTCCTTTGTCTAGTGGCCCTGTGACCTTCCCCTGTGGTTCCTTAAAGCCAGCGGTACCTGTTGTCAATCTCCTATTACACACAAGCAACAACCCCTGACTTAGTGGAGGGAAAATTCCTGCATGGAAGTTTGAATTATGGAGGAGGATGGAGACAGAAGAGTCTATCCAGGGCCTTAAGAAGCCTTCGGTGGTGCCTGGAATGAAGGTGGTTCTTTCCCAATCACAGTTGAATCTGCTCTTTTGACCTTTAGACTGACTTCTTTTTTTTTTTTTTTTTTTTTTT
>PVJS01014597.1:0-26112 GCA_004027185.1 Glis glis | reverse complement strand
AAGCATGCGCCACCACGCCCGGCTTAGACTGACTTCTAATTGCACTTTTTGTGCCTGCTTATCACTAGGAGACCATATATTTTTTTTAAATTAATGCACATTTTCTAAGCTATGTGTCCTTCATCAATAACATTTTCAAAACACTCCAGATTCTCTGTCATCTACCCTGTTTGGCGATGTTTAACCAGTGCCAGGTGGAAAGATAATATGTTGGAAATGTGCAACTGGGCAAAAACCATGAAGTTAAAGGAAGAATCTGAAGTTAGTCCCAGGAGGAGTCAGAGGGTAGCTGCAGGTATAAAACCTTACTCCACAAATCCTTTGGCGTGGGGTGCTATCGCTTGTACTCTCTCACTCTCCCCCACTCTCTCTCTTGCTCTTGTTTTTATTTTCACAATGATTCCACATCATAGATCTATATTAGAGGGAACATATCGGTTGTCATCAATGTCAAATTGAATATTCTTTATTACCACTGTTTACCCCTTTCCTTTAAATGTCTAAATATTGGCCACTACTTACTGAGCATCCATTTGTACTGAATATGTTATCCCAAACACATTAAACCTATGGCAGGTTTGACATATCATCTTCATTTTACAGAAATGTTAATGTAATTTGCCCAAAGTCACAATTCAAGGCAATAGAATGGTGAGTGGCAATCCAGATCCAGCTGACGCCAAGGACTAACCGCCGATGGATGATTTTAGCAGTCTTGTTCTATGACACTAGGAGTTGTCTCCGAAATTGTAAGGAGAGCTTAGTAAACCTGCTTTCAGTTTGGGGTCAAAACCAAACACGAGGACCTCAAGACAAGTTATCTACATAATTAAAACCCTTAATAAAGATTGCAGAATGTAAACATTTCTGTGCTCATTTTCTTTATTTAGTCTCCTTTGGCAACATTTGTTTGGTGACAGTGCTAAGGATTATAGCAACTATTTAGTTATCTTGACCTCAATCCGCCTGTGCTTTTAGAGGGGAAAATATTATACTAATGCTGTGATTAGCGATGATAAACTATGACAAAACCGAAGAAGAACATAATTAGGGTATAACGAAATTGAATACAAGTAGAACAGAATACGAGTCTACGTCGAAGCACGTCAAATAAGCTTCGAATGCACATTGCCAGGGTTCATAATAACAACGTTAGAGTGAATGCAGAGTGCAACTACTAAAGGTGTGTGGGTAAAGTCATCCGCCATTCATTGCTGGACTTTGTCAGTTAAAATTGAGAGGAGATGCCAGGTGTGGTGGCGCACGCTTGGAATCCCAGTACTTTGGGAGGCAGAGACAGGAGGATCCGGGTTCGCGGCCAGCCTCAGCCCCCTCCCTTCTCTACCTAGTGAGGCCCTCCGCAACTTCGTGAGACCCGGTTTCAAAATAAAGTATAAAAAAATAGAGCTGGGGGTGTAGTACGGAGGTAGAACGCCCCTGGGTTCAATCCCTGGTACCACAAAAAAAAAAAAATTGAGAGGAGATTAGGAGGAAAGATGACTTGTAGTAATCCAGAAGCAGGAGGCATAGGATATTGGGAATAACTGAGAGGGACAGGCACCGTGTCTTAACCTGGAGACAGGTTGAGGAGTAGAGCCGCCTGGTAAAGGAGCCACCGTGTGTGTCCTTTCAGGGGACGCATTGAGCGTCTATGTCTTGGGCATGCCGAGACCAGCTTGATAATTCACACTTCCACGGCAGCTGCGTTTCTTATCATCTTGGGCATATTTCTTCAGTATGCACAAAGCCTCTTATCTCCCAAACAGTTTCTCCCTGGGCTGCTGTCTCTTTCAGCTGCTTAGAGGCCACGTCCCTTAAATCCCCCAGCTGTCTTTCTTACCTCTCAGCCCTTGCTTGCTTTATCTGTATTTTTAAAGCATCTTTCCCAGCTGCCACTTCTGGTGCACGGGTTGTCTCTCGGATCTCTCAGAAGGAGACATTTCAGCATAATGACATGGGAAAGGGACATGCCATTGTAACAATGTGTTTTCAAAATGAGCCCTGCAACCTAGTAAGAAAAGATTTCATCTCAGCTTACACGGAACCTGTTGTCCATGAATTGCCCCGTGCACTTTCCAAAGAACAGGACACCCCAGAAGGTCCTACAAAGAAATGCACACCAGCTCACTGCGCCGCTTCCTGGGACTTTCTTCTACGTAAAGAATCACAGGGCCCTTAGTCGTCCAAATTAAGAGATTGTGGCCCTTAGAAATGCAGATTCTTAGCTGGGCCTTGTGGCACACAGGACTGTAATCCTAGTACTTGGGAGGCTGAGACCAGAGGATCACAGATTTGAGGACAACCTCAACACTGTAGCAAGACTCTCAGCAACCTAGAGAGACTAAGTTTCAAAATAAAAAATAAAAAGGGCTGTGGGTATAGCTCGGAGGTAGAATGCCCCTGGGTTCAATCCCCAGTACCACAAGGAAGAGAAGAAGGAAGAGGAGAAGGAGAAGGGGGGGGGAGGAGGAGGAGGAGGAGGAGGAGAGGAGGAGGAAGAAGAAATGCAGATTCTCTGGAGCTGAGGCCTCACTGAGTTTATGTAACTCTCTCCATTGGATAAAATGCTAACTGGCGCTCCTGCTGCATACAGAAACATAAATGCAAGAAGGTGGAGAGAAATCTCACTTCACATTGGAAACTATTCACCAATGAGAAAACCTACTACCAATACCTTAAGTCAGTTCTAAACTTCTTTAGTCAATGTGACTGTCATTCTTCATGGGAATTCTTATAAGAGAATCTAAGTAGTTCTATGGGGTTATAAGATTTCCATAAAGTGATGAATCCTGAGTGATTAAGTGAAATCGTATAATCTTAGTATGGGGGGCCTATAATTAGGCAATAAGGGCTCGAGGGCCTCAGGCAGCAGAGGGGGACAACTCTCAGAACGGCATGCTGCTAGGCACGGTGAGGAGGTTTGGGCTTGGAGATGCTCACTCCTTGATTCCCACTCAAGAAAATGCTCTCAGCTGAGTGTGGTGGTGCATGCCTATAATCCCAGTATTTGGGAGGCTGAGACAGGAGGATTGCAGGTTTGAGGTCAGCCTCAGCAACTTAGTAAGGCCCTCAGCAACTTATTGATACCCTATTTCTTCTTTTCTTTCTTTATTGTGTGTGTGTGTGTGTTTGTGTTACTGGGGATGGAACTCAGGGGCATTCTACCTCTGAGCTACATCCACCCAGCTTCGTTTTATTCTTTTTTTATTTTGAAAAAGGGTCTCACTAAGTTGTGAAGGACCTCACTAAGTAGCTGAGGCTGGCCACGAACCTGCAATCCTCCTGTCTCAGCCTCCCACATACTGGGATTATACAAGCATGCGCCACCAGGCCCAGCTGACCCTATTTCAAAATAAAAAATAAAAGAGGGCTGGGGGTGTAGCTTGGAGGTAGAATGCCCCTGGGTTCAATCCTCAGTACCAAAAAATAAAGAAAAGACAATACTCAAAGAGTACCCATGTCTTGGGTAATATCCTTGCTCCCTTTGGGATTGGCCAATATTGCTTTCTTTTATATTAACCCAGGAAATGTGAACAAATTTATTTATATATGTTCATGTTGTTAATTTGTTATTAAGATAAATATTATCCCAAAGAATGCTATCAACCAACATTAGAAGGAAATCTATTAATTTACATAAATACATACCCATCATATTTTGAAGAAAATGAGAACATTTTATATACTTAATTAAGTCCAGATTCTTGGGGTGAGGAAAATCAACAGATTAAGGTCTATCCAAGCTGAATTTACTCATTCTGACCAGGGTAAATCACCACATCTGAATGTGTTCTGAAGAAATCTGCATCGATTACAGTCTGCCAGAAAGAACAGTTGGACTGATACACATGCACACACATACATACACACACACACACACACACACACACACACACACACACACACACACAGAGGCATCTTCAAGTTACAAAGGATAAATTCTTTTCTAGCTATTGCTAATTAGATAACATTTGGTGTCCTGATAGAAACAGTTTGCATTGAAAGGATAGAGGTTCTATAACTGTAAAAGATGGATTGGTGTCATATTTGAGATCCTGCATGTTGGTCAGCTTTCTGTTACTGTAACAAATACCTGAGACAAATAAGCATATAAAGAGGAAAGGTTGAAGCTGCAATCCCAGCTACTCCAGAGGCTGAGGCAGGAGGATGGCAAGTTCGAGACCAGTCTGGGCAACTAAGCAAGACCCTGTCTCAAAGGAAAAAACAGAAAGGGCTAGGGGTGAAACTTAGTGGTAGAGTACTTGCCTAGAATGTGTGAGGCCCTGGATACACCCCCAGTACCCCCCCACACACACACACAGGCTTAGAGTTTGGGAGGTTTCAGGCCAGGACTGATTGGCCCTGTTGCTTTGGACCTGTGGTGGCACAGCACATCATGGTGGGAACACTTGGTGGAGGAAACCCGGTCACCTTGGTGTTAAGAAAAAGAAAAAGAGAAAAGGGCTGGGGCTCTATTATCCACTTCAAAGAAATGCCCAATGGCCTAAGACCCCTCTTAAAGGTTTCCACTATTCCCTAATAGCACCAAGTTGGGGACTAAACCTTTGACACATGCGCCTTTGGAGACATAAAAGTATCTGGTGTCATCTCTAAACCTGCCACATTAGCAGAGCTTTTTCCCAATATAAATTCACCTTATCTTTAACACCCTTTTCACTCTGAAATATATTTTGTAAAAAAAAAATAGGTTCTCTTCCCCTTTCTGTGGCTCTATTTTCTCATTTTTGAAGGATAGGAATTGGCCCATTATGAGTGGCAGAGCCTTAGATATATCTGTATAAGAGGTTACTTCTGATATGTTACTGTTGTTTTTTTGTGTGTGTTTTTGGGGTGTTTTTGGGGGGGTAGGTACTGGTGATTGAATACAGAGACATTCAACCTCTGAGATGTACCTCCCAGACCTATTTTACGTTTTATTGTGAAACAAGGTCTCACAAGTTGCTGAGGTCCTCACTACGTTGCTGAGGCTGGCCTTGAACCTATGGTCCTCCTATCTCAGCCTCTCAAGTACTGGGATTACAGGTGTGAGTCACTACACTTTTTCTAATCCTGATGACCAGTTTACCAGGTATTAGTATGTGGGTTCACTGAACCGGGAAGCCAGGCTCCAAATTCAATCTGCGTCCCACCAGCGACCACCATTATGTCCTTGGGGGAAGTGCCTTTCCCCCCTATCTTCAGTTTCCTCGTCTATACACTTTGGGTAACCTCAGGAGTCCCTTTCTCCCAGTAATAATTGCACTATGATTTTAGCTCAAGTCCCTCCTACTTCATTCCTAACAGAGCAGCTTTTAAAGTAAGTCTGAAAAGAAGACAGGAAAAATAATTAGACGAGCATTCCTTCGCTAACCTACTTTCTCTTCCAAGAGATCTTCCAGCACTGTGTATCTCAGTGCATTTTTGCATGTAATAAAATGTCTAAGAGAAGAAAGATACCAGAGAATTTGAAGAGAAAGTATTTTGGTGCAAACAGGGTCGGTCAAGATTTGGGGTGCAGAGAATGCTTCCTGGTCAACCTGAGAGGCACCTTGGGATGACATCTGTCTGGGCAGTGACAATAATGGCCAGTGTCCCTCCTCTCCTCTGTCAAGCTCACTAGATTCTTCGACTATTCAGAGAAAAGGTACTGGCGCAGCTGGAACGGGAGCCACCCTCACATTGCCAAGGGCGAGGACAGTCGTGGGCTGCGGGGACATCTGTGCCTGCTGAAGCGAGGCTCAAGGGCTGCATGGTTTTGTCTAGGGTGACAGGAGGCCTTGCCTAACAGGGAGATCCATCAATAATCTATGGTCCCGTGGAGAAAGAACCCCATGAATAAGAAATGCCGCTGTTTGGAGAAGACGAAGCCAGCGATGCTCTGGTTCCAGGGAAACAGGAGCTGCTGGGAGTGACACAGCGCCACTCTGGACTTTCCAGCTACGTCACCAGATCACTTAGCTCAGAAGCAATTTTAGAAGATGCACTCAGCATCCTCATGCCCTTGCAGCCAGCCTAATTCATTAGGGTCAAAGTCTGGTCAGAAGTGCACTCGCCCAGAGGTGTGCTTATGGGTTTGCCTTTAAGACTGGTCAAGGAACACGGAATGATTCTGGCACACCGGGCTTCCTCTCAGGTCGCTGATAAAGTACAAAGTATGAAGTTGAGCGGGGTGGTTTTGAATCCAATATGGAAGACTGGAAACCAACAGAATTCCCCCATCTATTTTCCAGTCCATTTAAAGCTCACCATCGTCTACGTCTGTCTAGCTCTTCTTTATGGTAACATTTAATTATTAATCCTTCCTTACTTTTAGGATCTAATTTGAGAGTGCATTAATAGATTGCTCACTAGGGAGTTTGCCAAAATCGTGGCGAGTCGAAGTCATTAGCGTGTGATGGCTACGAGCATGGAGCTGAGCGAGGCTGACGTGGGACTCAATGTGGGCTCCATCACTGGCCAGCTGTGTGACCTTAGGCCAGCTGCGTTTCCTCCTTAGTGAGAGGGTATAGAGTCTCATAAAGTGTGGCAGAGTAAAGCATAGAGCCAGGCAAGTAATAAACTTGTGATAGAAGTTTGGTATTCTTTATTGCTTTTTCTTTTTTCTTTTTCCTTTTTTCTTTTTAATGTGTGGTACTGGGGATTGAACCCAGGGACATTCTACCTCTGACCACCACCCCCCAGCCTATTTTATTTTTTATTTTGAAACAGGTTCTTGCTAAGTTGCTGAGAGTCTTGCTACATTGCTTGAGGCTGTCCTCAAACCTGTGATCCTCTTGTCTCGGCCTCCCAAGAACTGGGATTACAAGCATGTACCACCATGCCTGGCTTATTGTTTTTCTTAATTATTCATCCAACAAATATCTATTGAGTGTTTAAGAGGTTATTGGGGACACAGTAGCAGGAAACATGCAGTTTTGGTACTCTTAGAATTTACATTCTGGAGCCGGGCGTGGTGGCGCACGCTTGTAATCCCAGTACTTGGGAGGATCCAGGTTCGCGGCCAGCCTCAGCTACTTAGTGAGGCCCTCCGCAACTTAGTGAGACCCTGTTTCAAAATAAAGAATAAAAAATAGGGCTGGGGGTGCAGCTCAAAGGTAGAATGCTCCTGGGTTCAATCCCCAGTACCACACAAAAAAAAAAAAAAAAGAAGAAGAATTTACATTCTGGAAGTAGGGAAGACAAAAAAAAGTAAATATTCTTTTCAGGTTGTCTAAAAAGTAGAAAACAAGAACAACATAGGGAATGGAATACAGAGCGATAGAGGTAGGAATGGGTGCTGGCATCGTCCCAATTTCTCTAGTGACATTTAAACAGGGGACAAAAAAAGCTAAGGAAGCAAGCCAGGTGAACATTTGAGTAACGGTCAATCTGAGCACAGGCGGAAAGGCATTTGTAAAGGCCCTGCGGCAGGAGTGTGCATGGTGCGTCCAAGAAGAAAGTGCAGTCAGAAAGGAGAAAAAAGGGGGAGAGTGGTGGGAATGGGGCCAGGGAGGTGGCAGGCAGCAGAGCATGTAGAACCCTGCAGGCCATCACGAGGACGCAGGGTGTTACTGCCAATGAGACAGGGAGCGACCGACAAGTTCTGATCCCAGGAGGATCATGATAGGATGGTGTTCAGGATTCCTTTGCACGCAGTGTGAAGGATAGACTATAGGGAGGCAGACAGGGAAATGGGAAGCCAGAAACTAGGCGATCGCAGTCATCCATGCAAGCAATGATAGTGTTTTGGACTAGAACGATCATACTAAAGGGATGAGAAAGGGCGTAGTCTGTAATGTTAATTAAAGAGCCAGCTGGGCTTGCACATAGAAACGGTGTGAGGTTGGAGAAACAGAAAGGACTCAAAGAGGGCTCCAAGCTTTTGGCCAGAGAAGCAGGTATGATGGAGTTGCTACTTATCAAGATGACAGTAAGGAGATTCCGCTCAACAACCATGGTGTTCGATGAGATCAGATTCCCCAAATCTCGGCACCTTATAATAACAGCTTGAATTCTCCTCCTGCTGCGAGTCCATCGTTGGTAGCTGCCACTCTGTTTCATCTTCACTTCGGGACCCAGGAGAGCCCAGCAGAAAGTAGCTAAAACGTGGCTGATCGGAGCAGAAGGAGAGATGTGGTAAAGAACATGCCGCTCTTGAACTTGAGCAAGGGTATAATACTCACCACTTGATGTGCTCCACTGACGAAAGCAGGTTTCATCCAGAGCCTGGCTTGAATCCGTGAGGAAAATAGAATCTTCCGCCAGGAGGTCAAGCATCGGATACTGGTGAACAGTTACCCAGCCTACCAAAGAAGCCACCCCTGGTCTTCCCCAAAGAGTTCATTGCTGCTTCCTCTTCCATTTCTAGAACTTCTGCATGCCTCTTTTATAACAGAGCCTATTATATTATTTAACCCAACAGTTTCCCCAGCAAAACCAGGGACTCCATGAGGGTTAGCACTGCCTTTTACTCTCCTGTCACTTACACCATGCCTGGGATGTAGGACATGACCTGCTAAGCTAAATAGGATTGGATGGATGGATTAGGATTGGATGGGTTGAATAGATTAGGTTGGCTAGATTGGGTTGAAGTAAAACAGAGTATCTGAATCCACATGTTGGTGTGACGTGTAGGTAAATCAGCCCAGATGGACTATGGCGTAAGGTAGAACCAGCCTAGATGGGACTTTGAATTCAGGGATCTGTTTGTTCAGTAACGATGCTTTGCAATGAGAAAGTTGAAGCTTTGGTCAGAGGGATGAGTGTCCCACACTCCACACAGAGGCAAGGAAGGAGCCGGGTCTCCGGTTCTGCTATGTCTTGGAGGTGGTTTGTTCCTCAACAGTTGATATACTGGAGGCTTGGTCCCCACTGCCGTGAGGTTAAGAGGTGGGTGGACCCTTCCAGGTGAGGCCCAGTGAGAAGTGATTCAGTCATTGTCAATGCCCTGTCAGAAGGGATTAAGGGTTTCCCATGGGGTGCTGGTTATTTCTCAAAAGAGCGTTGTTATGAAAGAGCAAGATTGGTCTCTCCCCAGTCTCTCCCTGGCTTCCTGTCTCTCTGTGTAATCTCTTCCTCTCACCTGTGCACCTGCAGTGATGTCATCTTTATGTTGTGATGAATCTCACCAGCATGGCACCATGCTATTTGGATTTGCAGCCTCCAAAATTGTGAGCTAAATAAACTTCTTTTCTTTATAAAGCACCTAACCTCAGATATTCTGTTAGAGCAATGGAACACGGACTAATACAAATATGTTCTATTTCACGAATACTCTCTTCAGTTTCTGCCGATCAATACATCAGTTGAGTTGAGTTTTGTTTTGTTTTGTTTTGTTTTACTATCTCTCTCCCACACCCATTGAATCTTAAACTCCTATTTTATTTTTGTATTCCTAGATGTCTTTTCTTCTAGTCTGCTCAATAAACTTTTATAGTCGTGTTCCTTGCTCACAATCCTAAGCCTCTCCCATTTGTTTACACACATTGAACATACTCTATCTGATCATCCAAGTACCTGAAGTCGTTTGAGTCTGTTTCCGCAATCTGTTGTTTCTGCTGGCTCCCACTCCTGCCCCTTGTTTCCTTATGTTCTACACGCTTGTTGTTTATTCGCTCATTCTCCTTTCGAGAATCCTTGATCTAAGAAAATCCTTCGAGCCCTGGGTTGAACGAGTATTCTTGCGTGTGTTTCTCCTCATGGGCACTAGCAGCCTAGGACCGTTTAAATTAAAATTTTCCTTTAGGGTACTATGAATAATTTTTGCCCTCTACCAACCACCAAAACCAAGACTGATACATTTCCATGTTTTCTTTTCTTCTTCCATTAACTTATCATGAAATTTCACTTTAGTATATTTCTCTTCTCACCCACGTATGATCCCTCTGTCCCACCATCCCCCCATCATATCTTTTGGTACATTTGAAAATACCATCACTTCTAAGACTTTCAGCACACACGTCATTAACCAAGTCGATATTTGTTTATGGTTCTCTTTGGGGAAGATAAAATAATGTATACACAATGAAATGCACAAATCTTTGTGGGTTTTTTTTGGTTTTTTGTTTTTGTTTTTGTTTGGTTCTGGGGATTGAACCCAGGGACATTCTACCTCTGAGTTTCACCCCCAGCCCTGTTTTATTTTTTTATTTTGAAACAGGGTCTCGCTAAGTTGTTGTGCCTAAGCCTAAGTTGCCAAGGCTGGCCTCAAACCCGTGATCCTCCTGTCTCAGTCTCCCAAGTACTGAGATTACAGGTACATACCACCACACCCAGCTTGAACTGTACACATCTTAAATTTGCCAATTTAAAAGTTTCAAGGCTGTGAAGATATTGAACATTAACATAAGAAAGTTTTCTTCTGTCTTTTCCCAGAGTCAGTCCCTGCCTCACCTCCACCCCTTGAGGCATCCACTGATCTGGTATTTTTCCTTATTAGATTAGGTTAGTTTGTTCTAGAATTTTGTATAAATACACTCATATTGTCGGTGCAATCTGTGTGTGTGGTTTCTTTCACTCAGACAATGTGATTTTGTGGGGTTTTTGTTGTCTGTTCTGTTTTTGAGATTGAGCTGTATTGTTGCATATCCCAGGGCTTCGTTCCTTTTTATTGCCGGCTAGTATTCTATTGTATACATATACCACAATTTGTTTATCCATTCTTGTGTTGATGCACATTTGGGCTGATTCCAGTTTAGGATTATTATAAATAAAGCTTCTGAAAACATTCCCATAAGAGTCATTTTTGGACATGTTTTTGTTTTTCTTGGATAAAGACCTCAGGGATTGAATTACTGGGTCATAGGGAAGGATTGTTTCGTTTTATAAGAAACTGCCAGGCCGTCTTCCAAGTGGTTAGAGTGTTTAATGCTCCCACCAGCATTGTATGGGAATGCTTGCTCTCTCCTTCCACACTGTAGTTTAATTTCCCATTCACTCTTTTAAGATCCATCTCTTTGAGACCTGATCTTTATATTTGGTATTTTACATGCACTTTGGGTGGGCCCTAGACTTATCTCCTTCTGTGCCCTGAGTTTCCATCAAAACAGAGACTTCAGCCTGGCCTGGTGGCACATGCCTGTAAGCCCAGTACTTGAGAGACTGAGACAGGAGGATCGCAGGTTGGAGACCAGCCTCAGCAACTTAGCGAGACTCTCAACAACTTAGCAAGACCCTGTTTAAAAAAAAAAATGGGCTGGGGGTATAACTTGGAGGTAGAATGCCCCTGGGTTCAATTCCCAGGACTACAAAATAAATAAACAAATAAACAAAAACCTAGAGGCTTCATCCACATAATTGAGAAAATACCTATAGGAGGATAAAAGCCAGCTTCAGGACTATACCCTCTAGGATTCCTGGTTTTATTTCATTTTGGCATCTTGTTTGTCCTTAATTATTTGCAAGATATTTAAAATGTTCAAACTATAAGATTATCTAGACTTGTTAGCTGCTTCACTGGGAGAGTCATTCAAGAAATCTAGTCTGAGCCGGGCGTGGTGGCGCACACTTGTAATCCCAGTACTTGGGAGGCTGAGACCGGAGGATCCGGGTTCACTGCCTGCCTCAGCTACTTAGTGAGGCCCTCCACAACTTAGTGAGACCCTGTTTCAAAATAAAGAATAAAAAAATAGAGCTGAGGTGTAGTTCGGAGGTAGAATGCCCCTGGGTTCAATCCCCAGTACTGCATTAAAAAAAAATAGAAATCTAGTCTGGCATGTTGTCATAATGAGAAGTTTCTGGAATATACTTTTAAAAATATATGTCAGAGCTGGGCATGATGGCACATGTCTGTAATCCCAGGACTTGGGAGGCTGACACAGGAGGATTACAGGTTCAAGGCCAACATCAGCAACTTAGCGAGATCCTGTTTCCAAATAAATAAATAAATAAATAAATAAATAAATAAATAGGCTGGGGGTGTGCCTCTGAGGCAGAATGCCCCTGGGTTCAATCCCCAGTACCAAAAAATAAAAGTAAAATTAAAAATTAAAAAAAATGTACATCGAATCATGTCACACCTCTGATGAAAGTTTTCCTGGACTGTCACATGGCACTTAGAGAAGAACCCCAACTTCATGCTATGACCTGCACTAACTTCAATTTCATCTTAAAGCATTATGTTCCTGTTACATTGTCCTTCTTCCTGGTCCTCAAGTACATCTGGCTTTTCTCCATCTTGGGGCGACAGGTCCTCTGGTGGGCTGCCTCTGACTCATCTTTAATTCCTCAGAGAGACTTTCCTTCACTCTGTCATCCAGAGCAGCTCTCCCCACCACCACCAATCACTCTATCCCCATGATCTCTGCTGTCTCCTCATAACTCTTATGTCCAGGAGAAACCATGCTATTATTTCCCTGTTTATTTGCTTGTCGTCTGTCTTGCCCTCTATGAGAATGTAAGCTGCTGAGAACAGAGATGGTGTCTCTGTCATTTCACCAACATTTCCCCAGTGCCAAAAACTGCACCTGGAACCTGAAAAGGCCCTCCACGCACTCTGTGGACAGTTGTTGAATGAATGAATGAGTAAATGCACTCTGCAGAGACTAAGCTCGCATGCACACATATATGTGTATGCACTATTAAGTGTTGTCATGTTTGAATATGTGAATAGTAATTTTTTATTTTTAAAAATATACTACTTTTGCTGGGTGTGGTGGCACACATCTGTAATCCAGTACTTGGAAGGCTGAAACAGAAGGACCGCAGGTTCCAGGCCAGCCTCAGAACTTAGCAAGACCCTATTTCAAAACAAAACAAAAATAATAATAACAACAACAATAATAATAATGGTTAGGGCTATAGCTGGGAGGTAGAATGCCCCTGGGTTTAATCCCAAATTGCCTACATATATATATTATTTGCTTGGGTTAGGGTTAGGGTTAGGATTACATATATGGGGTTATATACATACATACATACATACATATATATATATATATATATATATATGTTTCCTACATATATATATGTAGAAAATATATATTACCAAGTATATAATATATTATGTATTATATATTAAATATATATTACTTTATTACTATATATATTACTTTCCTTTTATTTCTCCTTTACATGGTACTACTTGTTTTCTTTTTTGTGTGTGTGTGCTACTGGGGATTGAACCCAGGGGCATTCTAACTCTGAGCTACACCCCCAGCCCTAGTTTTTATTTTATTTTGAAACAGGGTCTCACTAAGTTGTGGAGGCCTCACTAAGACCTGGGCGCAAACCTGGATCCTCCAGTCTCAGCCTCCCAAGTACTGGGATTACAAGCATGGGCCACCATGCCCGGCTACTTGGATTCTTAAAAAATTTATATGTGCATATTGTCTATCAATTGTGGAGACATTACTAGCATTTGTTACATTTTTTTGTGGTACTGAAGATGAAACTCAGGGGCATTCTACCTCTGAGCTGTACCCCCAGCCCTATTTTATTTTTTATTTTGAAACAGGGTCTCACTAAGTTGCATAAGGCCTCGGTAGGTTGCCGAGGCTGGCCACGAACCTGAGATCCTCCTGCCTCAGCCTCCCAAGTACTGGGATTAGAAGCGTGAGCCACCACGCACTGCACTAGGTGCTGCTGATGAGTCCTTACCCTGTAAGCACCAGACTCATATCTGTCCTATGTTCTCCTGGACAGCTCCCCTTCAGATATCACAGGACGTTCTAAAGTTATCATATCCAAAGCAAAACCCATCATGTGGCCCCACAAAACTTCTCCCTGGGGCTTGGTTCCCAGGTGTTCCGCTCTTGCTTGTCATCCCCACCCCACCACCTTTGAATCAGTCACCCGGCATTGTCTTTCTGCCTCTTGATGTCACTGGCAACTGCATTCCTTTCTGTCCCCATCACCACGCCCTTGTTTAGATGTTCATCATCTAATCCCGGGAGCCTCGCAACCTTCTCCTCTGGGGTCTTCTGCCACACTCCGTCACTCCTATCCATGCACTATGTAAATATACTCATATTATGAACAGCAAGTAACAGAGAGGCCACTGTGCGGGACATTGACCACATTGCAAAATTTACATTACACGCTGATCTGCTGAAAGTTCCAGTCTGATCACCTCTCTGGCCCCTCTTCGCCCGCCCTTCCCTCAGCATGGGTATGCCACCCTGGGTAACCAGGTCCTTTCTCGGTTCTCCAACACTGCACTCACGCACACCCCTGCATTCCAGACAGCCAGACCAGACCTGCAGTTCCCCAAACATGTTTTGTTTTTGGTTACTGGGGATTGAACCCAGTGGTGTTCTACCTCTGAGCTACACCTCCAGCCCTATTTTAATTTTCATTTTGAAACAGGGTCTCACTAAGTTCCTGAGGGCCTCACTAAGTTGTTGAGGCCGGCCTTGAACCTGCGACCCTCCTGCCTCAGCCTCCCAAGTACTGGGATGACAGGCGTGCGCCATGCTCTTACATGGCTGAAAGGCTTTGGCCGTCCTGTTTCCTCGCCCTTACATTCCCACTCTTTCCACATCTCTAGTTGTCCACCAAAACAGCCCAGCTACTGTTCCCGCTGGGAGCTCGCCCTCCTCTCCTGCGCCTGCGCTGCTGCAGTCTCTGCCCTCTGCCTCCTTGTATTATCGCATCACTGAGCTGTACTGTAACTGCTGATGGGAGCCCAGCGCGAACCACATAGAGATGTCACAAGTACCCCTGGGTAGATTAGCAGATCTTACACGGTATGTTTTTTTCTAAGGAGTATCATTTCCAACCTCTGGCTTATGAGCTTGAATTGATATTTCCCCATAATGTTTTCCCATTGGTACTTTAGGCCAAGCTTCTTTTATAGATCTTTAGAGTAGAATTTAATTAAACCATACTTAATAGGCTTTCCACCTATCTGTCATGGGAAGAGCAAACTGGGCTTGGGAAAAAAAAAAAGACATAACCCCTTGTGTTGTGAAGTTCACGATCTTGTGAGACAATGACGGCGTTGCAGAACTCGGGAGGTGGAAGAGAGTTCTGAACACGAATCCAGCCCAGCATGTGACAGAAGAGGGGACTGAGAGGAGGGGACCCTCAAGGGCAGGTTATAGTAGAGATGGACTGCAACCCAAGTTTCCTGGTAGAAACAATGCAACACACACACACACACACACACACACACATACACACACACGTCCACATATACAGAGAGAATAAGAAACTGCAATAAGTGCATGAAGCATTAATGTTTAGCCAGTAAATGAAATCCGACTTAAAAACCAGAAAATACACCGGGTGTGGGGGCACATGGCTGTAATCCCAGTACTTGGGAGGCTGAGACAGGAGGATCACAGGTTCCAGGCCATCCTCAACAACTTAGTGAGACCCTCAGCAACTCAGCAAGACCCTGTTTCAAAATAAAAATAGGGCTGGGAGTGTAGCTCAGAGATAGAATGCTCCTGGGTTGAATCCCCAGTACAAAAAAAAAAAAAAAAACAAGCAGAAAACACTAATGAAGTGACTGGAACCAGTGTGGCGCCTTGGGCAAGTCATTTCAACTCTTCACACCTTAGTGTCATCACAAATAGGGAGCTTTGCCTGGTGTTGTGGGAATTATCAAACGCCCATGCTTTTGTTTGCAAGTAACAAAACCCAGCTGATAGTACCTCTTTTTTTTCATGTGAAAAGACTGGAGGTGGGTGGCTGCGGGCAGGAGCCAGGGGCATGTCACTGAATGCTTCTCAGCCTCTCCTCTCTGTTGGTAGCCTCGTGGTGGCCAAAAAACTCCAAATATCATGTCCACATTCAAGGCAGGCATGGGGGAAAGGAGAAACCCCTAGGAGGCACATTTATTCCTGGTGATGGGGCCAGCAGATTCCCAGCAGAATGCTGCTTATGTCTCCTGGTCCCTGTGTCATTCATTGTATCATGATCTTCAGCTAAATAAAATCTACCTAAAGTACAATGTTCGGATTTTAACCCTCCATAGTGGGGGTGAGGAGGGAGACAGGGTCAATGATAGCATGTGCATGTTCGTATAATCAGAGGCTTAGCAGATAAGCCTTGAAGTTTGCTATGAATCTATCTGGTCATCTTAATCTCTGTGCCCCCGAGCAATGAACCGCTTGATAGGAAGAGCTAACAAGAATATGCATTTCGTGGCTCTGTCTCATGGCTTCCTTTCTTGCCTCTCCTAGATCCCTGAGATTGCCCGGATAATGGGAATGTGGTGACTTGGGTCATGAACTCCATTATCTTGGCATTAGCCTTCAAGGTAAAGATCCAGGATGAAGTTGATCTCTCTCTTTCTCTATTTTTTATCATCAGATCCAGAGGTAAAGGAGATTGGATGAAACACACACACACACACAAACATTCTGAAGACTGTGGAATCATAGAAATGTGTGTGGAAGGACAAAGAGTTGATGTATCCCTTGTCATTTTTAACAGCTTAGATGAAACGGCTGACTACTCCCAGAGTCGAAAATAATTCAATATTTAATTGGCAAAGGTATTTTAAGGTTCCCTCTTTTTCTACTTGGCTCTTGTAAAGCTACGAATTGTGTTGCAAGCATTGGGCATCTTGAAAGAGTAGTTACTAAGACAACGTATTAAATGATGAATTAATTGGATTTTTAAGAATTCTCCTGAGTGCACATGTTACCATGTTGGCCTTGCGCTTCTTGTTTAGCCCGGGCACCATGTCTCCCTAAGACAAGCCTGTATCTTCTTTAGATTCTGAAAGTTAGTATTTTCTCACCTCTGTAAGCAAGTAGAGTCCTTGAAACCTCATAAAGCACCTCTTTCTGAAGACAGTAATTCCGTATTACAGAGCCATTTGGTGTATTTATTCATAGGTACTCTGGCTAGCTTCCGCCAAATTTGAATAAATATGGTTGACCCTCAGTATCCTTGGGGGACTGGTTCCAGCCCTCCCCAAACCCAAGTCCCTGTATGCTAAAGTCGCCCCCTTTTGTGGTACAGGGGCATTCTACCTCTGAGCTACACCCCCAGCACCCTCTGCCCCCCCTTTTTAAATAGGGTCTCGCTAAGTTGCTAAGGGTCTCGCTAAGTAGCCGAGGCTGGCTTCAAATCTACGATCCTCCTGTCTCAGCCTCTCAAGTACTGGGATTATAGGTGTGTGCCATGATGCCCAGGTCAAGTTTCTTATATAAAATGACATGGTATTTGCATATAATCTAAGCGCATCCTCCCATATACTTTATATCTTCCCTAGATTATTGATAGTATCTAATACAATGTAACTGCTATGTAAATAGTTGTTCTAAGGTATTGTTTAGGGAACTATGACAAATAAAATAGCTTATATGTGTTCAATGCCAACACACTTTTTCCCCCCCAAATATTTTTGATCCCTGGTTAATTGAATCCTTGGGCACATGACCTGTGGACATGGAGGGCTGACCATGGCTACTTTGGTCTAAAACCTGACTCCAGAGACCCCATCACTATTTGCCACTGCTGGCTGGGCTCATTGTCTGTGCGCTTTCCTTAATTCCTTGTTAAACATGTGAGGTTGCTCTAAAGTAGTAGATTATGAATCGTATCTCTGCCACTCAATGATTAGTTGCTGAATGAATGAATGAATGAATGAATATACGAATGAACAAGATATGGTTTGAACGAGGGAAGAGCTACTAGGTGCTACAGGTGATAGGAACTAAGTCCTCTAGTGGAATGTCGCTGTTCTTTATGGAAAAGCAAATCTTCCTCAAAAGGTTAGGTGCAGAAGGTACCGTAAGGAACCCACAACTCAACCTACTTAATGTTACTCAGAGAATCAAAGCTCAGAGAAGCTAATGCCCTTTCTCAAGCTGCTACACCATTGCGATTTAACCCCGGGCCTTCATGAAGCTGGAATATCTGCATACCTTTTAATGGAGAAAATATGGCGTCGGGTTTCTTCCTTTCAACTTCCTTCCTCGCCTTGGTCCAATAGGGACTGAGAGAGAGTCTTCCCCAGAAAGAGCTCATGATCTTAGGAATCCACACCAAGAACAAGAAAGGTGGGAAGGCGCTGACTTAGGTCAACATCATCTCAGCCCACCTACGAGAGAGAAAGACAGGGAGGGTGGTGATTGAAACAAAATGGTGCTGGGGGGGGGTAGCTCGGTGGCAGAGCCTAGAGCCCGTGTTTAGCATGTGTGAGACCCTGGGTTCCATCCCCAGCATCAGAAAATAACTAATTAGTTAATTAACTAAGTAGATGGAGCCTTAGCGCTTCCGGTTTCATCTCTAAGCAATGATTTTCAACAGGTGAAGTAATAGCTTGTGTCTAATAGAAAAATAGAAAAAAAGTTAGACCTTGGCTCAGTTCACCTCCTCGCCGGTCAGTTTCTTTTCTTTTTTTTTTTTTTTTTTTTTGCGGTACTGGGGATTGAACCCAGGGACATTCTACCTCCGAGCTACACCCCCAAGCCCTATTTTTTATTCTTTATTTTGAAACAGGGTCTCACTAAGTTGTGGAGAGCCTCACTAAGTAGCTGAGGCTGGCCGCGAACCTGCAATCCTCCTGTCTCAGCTTCCCATGTACTGGGATTACAAGCGTGCGCCACCATGCCCAGCTCACCAGTCAGTTTCTTGGCCTGTATGGTGTTGAGGCCTGTGCCCTGGGATGATGGCATGGAGTGAGATAGAGCCGCCAATCTGTGCATTTTAAGAGGAAGGGACCGTACAGGTACCAGGTGCCCTTCAGAGAATCTGATTTTCTTCTTCACTTTTTCCAGCCTCGTTTCCTCCCCCTTCAAATAATTTGCTCTTCCAGGCCAAGAGGAAACTTCCCTCGACACCCTTGCTCTTGGGCCTCTTGGGTCTGGTGGCTCCCAGGGCTGTTGGCAAGGCAGAACCCTTAGGAGTCACAAGACACAGTGTGGGGTGGGAGTGGCTCTGCTGAGTCCTGCGGGCATGTGTAGAGGGGGAGATGGAAGAAAAGTTATAGCAGGAGCCACGGCAGCCTCTCTGGTGCCAGCCCTTCAGTCCAGGTCCACTCTGCGGCAGAGACACAGAAAGCCTTTAGCCTCAGAGCTCCGGCTGTCCACTCCTTCCTCCCTTCCCATCCCTAGCCTGGTGGATACCCATCAACTCCACTTTTACAAGACTGAGAATAACTGGAAGCTTAATGTTCTTTTTTATTATCATAAACAATTTCCTCATTAAAAAAGACGTGATTTTTTTTGTCTTGTTTTGTTTTTGTACTAGAGATTGAACCCAAGGAGGAGATTGTATCTCTGAACTACAGCACTTTTCTTTCTTTTTTTCTCTTTCTTTCTTTCTTTCTTTCTTTCTTTCTTTCTTTCTTTCTGTTTTGAAAAAGGGTCTTGCTAGGTTGCTGAGGGTCTCATTAAGTTGCTAAGGCTGATCTCAAACCTGTGATCCTCCTGTCTCAGCCTCCCAAGTACTGGGATTACAGGCATGTACCACCATGCCCAGAAAGATGTGTTATTTTTAAAATCAGAAAAGGAAAAGATTGCCAGGCGTGGTGGCCCACTCTTGTAATCCCAGTACTTGGGAGGCTGAGACCAGAGGATCCGGGTATGTGGCCAGCCTCAGCTACCTAGTGAGGCCCTCCGCAACTTAGTGAGATCTCATTTCAAAATAAAGAATAAAAGATAGGCCTGGGGGTGTAGCTCGGAGGTAGAATGCCCCTGGGTTCAATCCCCAAGTGCCAAAAAAAAAGAAAGAAAGAAAATAAAAAGATTGAAATATAAATAGTATAAATAGTGTTTTGAAACTTTACCATCTTTTAAATGCAAATGTACCTGTGAATTGTTGAAAAAGTTTTGAGATCAACGATTTGCCACAGTTAGATAAGTGAGTATCAATATTTTGGCACTTTTTCATGAAAAATGCTTTTCTTGGCTTCAGCTTTAGTGTTGCATCAATAATAAATGTATTTGGAGGATTCATTTCAAGATCTTGATTGGATATGTATATAATTATGTATATTTAGTGTGTGAATTTAGTGCCCATAAAGTTGGCAAACATTAGTGATTATACATTATGTCACGGATACCTTTAATCTGAATCATACTAAATTTTTTTTGGGGGGAGTACTGGGGATTGAACCCAGGGGTGATCTACCTTTGAGCTACACTCCCAACCCCTTTTATTTTTTTATTTGAAACAGGGTCTTGCTAAGTTGCTGAGGGCCTCACTAAGTTGCCAAACCTAGCCTCAAACTTGTGATCCTCCTGCCTCAGCCTCCCAAGTACTAGAATGATAGGTGCACGCCACCATACCTGGCTCTAATCATACTAACTTAATATCTAGTACTATATGCTCTCTGGACCTGGTAGAAAACAAAAATAAATGCCCTCAAAGAGTTCAGAGCCTCGTTGGGGTAACAACCATTTCATTGCTGCCAGAAATTGACCTCATTGTCTTGCTTGTAACTACTGACTATGATCCAGGATTCTAAAAACAGACACCGCAGCTCACAAATCAACTCCAAGACAGAGGTGATTAGGTGCTGGGGGAAACAGAGCGGCACCCTAACCACCAGGCCTATTGTCATCTTTGTCTGTCTCTGGTGCTACACCTGGACCACCTCTTAAGGATAAACACTGTGCTTCTGAGCCTGCCCTCTTGATGCACTAAAGATATAGAACCGAAGAAATGATTCGCCTAGGTCGAGCCATTTGGGCTTCGAAAAGATCGAATTATTTACCCATAGAAAAATTTGCCCTCAATTACCTAAATGTCTGCCTTGATTTTTAAATTGATTTTTCCAAGTGCATCCACAGGGTAAGATTAAGTCATAGTCAAAAGAAGGCTTGTTTATCTACTTATCTGGTACACTAAAAAAAGGAAGGTATATTTATCCGCATCTGAGTTGCCTGGCAACAGCATCAGCTTCCATTCTCCTTCGCCAGCTGTGGATGGGCCGGTGGAGTGGAAGGACCGCACCAATGCTGGCGTGTTCACAGGGGGCTTGCAACAAGGTCAGCGGCTGAGCCACAATCACAACGGAGTCCGTGCTTTGTGCATCTATAAAGTAATCGGCACCTCAATCTGAAAGGGGCCTTGCATATCATTTAATTGAAGGGCTATCCTCCCCAGGAGAGCTATGGGTGGATCAACCTCTGCATAAACATCTGCCAAATTAAGCAAACTATTAAACTCAAACATTTTTTTTTCTGCAATACATCAGCACGCTTGAATTTTAGCAGATGATGAGTTTTCAAACTATTAACAATGTTATATTTCATCATTTTTTTTTGTTTTGTGATTTCCTTAAAAGAGACCAGCCTTCTTTTTCTAATGAAGTAAGTTTAATCTCATTTTTCTTTTCTTTTCTTTTTTTTTTTTTGCGGTACCAGGGGTTGAACCCAGGGGCATTCTATCTCCGAGCTACACCCCCGGCCCTATTTTTTTTATACTTTATTTTGAAACTGGGTCTCACAAAGTTGCGGAGGGCCTCACTAAGTAGCTGAGGCTGGCCGCGAACTTGGATCCTCCGGTCTCTGCCTCCCAAGTACTGGGAAGTTTAATCTCATCTTTTTACCCATAAAAATCCTTCCTTACATTGAGGCAAACATCTACTAATTCTCCCCATTAATCATAGTTCACCTGTTGGTGCCTTACAGATGAAATCTAACTTCTTTGCTATGTGACAGCTTAGCAACATCTTATCCTCAAGTTTTTCCTCCTGGCCAAATTTTCCCATTTTCTTCAATCATACTTACGTGGTGTCAAGATCCTTTATGATCCTGACAAGTCAATCATCAAACTCAAATTAAGTTTTTCATGTGGGTTTTGAAGCAAGACCCTGAGAGTAGAATATGGCCTTTCAGAAATGATAGAGTAAATTGGAACTATGCCCTACCTTGAGTTGATACCATGCCTCCATCCACGCAACTCAAGATTCCAACACCTGATTGATATAAACAATCTTTGAATTTAGTTCATACTGAACCTACTGAAGACAAAAACTCAGTGACTTGAAGTCTCCTCTTCTGTAATTATATGCTTTAGGATTTTTTAGACTCAAATGCAAGACTTTAAATTTGTCCAGCTAGATCTCATCCTATCTAATTCTGTCCTTTGGGTTAATCAATAAAAATCGCCTAATTCTATCTTACAATATGTCCTTGCTTTCAGTTCGGTGTTTTGCAACTATCTGATGAGCCACACTGTTTATACTTTTACTCAAGGAGATGATAAAAATATTTAATAGGTAAAAAGAACAAGTCGTCCTATGGTAAGGCTAGAAACCCACTGCCAGACTGATGGTGATCCATTCATCCACCCCTTGAGCACAGTCACTGGAGCAATTGCTAATCCTTGTCTCTAGCCCATAATCCTATCTTCATGAGAGATATATTATGAAGAAACTTACCAAATACTTTGCAGGAACAAGAGAAAAAAACTAAAATATATTGGCTAACTCCTGCATTCATAGAATTTTATATTACCTTGTTTAATTCATTTTTTTCATTGAAGATTTATTGAGGACCTGTTAAATGCCTGGTGCTATTCTAGGCTCTGAATATGTTTAAATTGTTTATGGATAGTCATATATGCAAGTATTATCATCCTCATTTTGCAGAGTAGTAACACGAGGCTCAGAGATGTGGACACACCTTCAAGGTGAACATATAATAGCATCAGAGCCAGGAGCCAAACCTAATTTCAACCAAGTAAATTTTTCTGCTCCTTTCTTTTTTTGTTTGTTTTTTTAAAAAAACATTTTCATGAGCGCGTTGTAATTAGACATCATCGTGAGATTCACAGTGCTACATTTGTGTGTGCACACAGCACTTGGTGCGTTTCTCTCAGAATCCCACCCGGCTCTCCTCCCCCTCCCCATCCATGTTGGTGAGATTGGTAGCGATACCTTCATATATGAGCATAACATTATTTGAACTGTTCCCTTCCGCAAACCTCATTTTCCCCTTCCCACCTCCCTCCCCCAATTCCCTTCCACTGTTCTACTGGTCTCTCTCCCATTTAACTGAAGTCCCTTTTATTTCCTATTTTCTCTCTAGCTTCCACATAGAAAATACAGGACCCTTGACTTTCTGAGGCTGGCTGATTTCACTTGGCATAATACTCTCGAGTTCCATCTATTTTCCTGCAAATGACATAATTTTATTCTTCTTTATGGCTGAGTAAAATCCCATTGTGTGTATATACCACATTTTCTTTAACCATTCATCTGCCAAAGAACTTCTCTTTCACTATTGGTCGCCATCTCTGAAGTCCATCTACTGTAGCTGCCTAACCCTCAACCACTTCAATTTTTTTAACTTTAGCCTTCTATGCATTCTGATTTCCTCTTTATTATTATAATCCCGGTCCACAGAGTGGTAATTACGTGCATCACAGAAAATCGACAGGGAAAATATTTGAGGCAAGCAGTCTGTGCATTTAAAAGAACCCCTACCCCTCTGCGTTTCATGGATGCCACTGCATTTGGTTCCCTTGTTCTAGTGGATTCCTTACCATGGATCCACCTCCCTCAAAAAGGAAAAAGGTCCCACTGGGGAGTTTCATAACAAAAGTAATAAGACAGACGTTCTAGATCAAATCATGCCTCAGAAAAGAGGATGAGGGTTGGAGACCTCTAGGGTTGGCTTTCAGTTCCCAAGGAAAACACTAAGATTGTATTTAATGCAAAAGACACCCACAAAGTACCGCAGAATTTTCTTACATTCATCCCTACTCTTTTTTTTTATGTTTTTATTGGTGCATTGTAGTCTCACATCACAATGAGTATCAGTTTGGTGTTAACATACATGCACACAGCTCTTGGTGTCCCTCCCCCCCCCACCTCCCCCCCATCCCTATTCTTTTAGGCCACAAAATTAAGTTCATGTCCTTAATATTTCTCATTTATCCTTTTTTCTCTTCACAAAATCATAATTAACTGGATTGTCATTGAAAAAGTAATAACTGAAAGCGAATTAAGTTGTTCAATAGAACCAAAGGCTGTATAATACAAAAGATACCTCTCAAATGTCCAACTCTAGCCGTGCATGGTGGTGCAGGCCTGTAATCCCTGTACTTGGGGATCACAGACTCAGGCAGTGAGACCCTGTTTCAAAATAAAAAAGTAAAATAGGGCTGGGCTGGGGGTGTAGCTCGGAGGTAGAACACCCCTGGGTTCAAATAAATCCAAGTCTCCCTTTGTGCCTCTCAGAAACAATGGTAACTAGTAGTTGTCTGTGTGTTCTTCCAGACCTTATTCTCTATGTATATACATACACATATACATGTGTCTGTATGTTTTTCTTGGAGATCTTTTTGTATTAGATGAGGGAATTTGTCCCATCTTTTTAATACGTGCCTTATATACTCCTGTATGAATGCACTATATTTGACTGAACCAGTCTTCTACTGATGGACATTGGGCTTTTCTCCAGTTTTTCCAGTGAAAAACAATTATTTTAATTTAATTGCTCAAGTCAGAATATACTTAGATGACCCATAGGGAATGCCAAACTGTGTTCTAAAGCCTTTATTTATTTATTTATTTATTTATTTATTTTGCAGAACTAGGGATTGAACCCAGGGACATTCTACCTCCAAGCTACACCCCCAGCCCTATTTTTTTCATTCTTTATTTTGAAACAGGGTCTCTCTAAGTTGCGGAGGGCCTCACTAAGTAGCTGAGGCTGGCCACGAACCTGCGATCCTCCAGTCTCAGCCTCCCGAGTACTGGGATTACAAGCATGCACCACCACACGCCCAGCTTCTAAGCACTTTATAAAACAGAACACATTTAATCTCTAAAGCAACTCACTGAGGTAGGTATTGATGTTATCTGTTTTCCAAACGAGGAAACCGAGAAGAGAGCAGTGAGGTGGTTTGTCCCAGTCACACAGAAGACAGGACTGGGATTCGAAGCCAGGCTGTTCAGGCTCAAGACGCCACACTGACCCACAGAGCACCTTGATTCCTCTCCATTATTGCGGCACGGGTGTCTGTCCCTGAAGCAGATCAGCTGCTAGGCGTAAGGAATAAAAGATGCTTTTCTGGTAGCCAAGCATTAGCATGTGAAAAAAAGTGGCAAAGAAGAAAAGAACTAGATGACAAAATGGATCAAGAGAGCGACTCCCATTCCACGCTACAGGCCGTCCTGATAACCTCTGTGACACTTTTCAAAAGGTAGACAGACTAAATCCTCTGCCAATGTGATCAATTCCCCTGCAAATGGAAGTCACTTTAGCCAGACACACTGAGGGAGTGGAGGAGACAGCTCAAGGAGTTTTGGCTTTTAAATCCTGCAGAAAGACAGTACCAGAGAGTAATGCCTTTCTGAACAAAGCTTTACTGGGACGCATGGTTTTAAGTTAAAGGTAGACACCGGCTCATCAAGGCCTTTTAGAGGAAGAATTTGTCTCAAGAAATCTTTTTATCGGAGCTACAATCACAGCTTCTCAGTCAGAAGAGAGGCAGTTTTGTGGCTCGGAAAAACTCCAAAGCCGAAATGCATTCAATTTCCCCCAGATGTAGAGCAATGGATTCTCTTTGTATTTCTTAAGGCAGGCTGCTGGTGGTAATACTATTTGCATCTCAAAAGACTCCAGGAGCACCTTGTCAGTGTTTGGGGATTTGAACTTGACCCCAGTCTCCCATTCCCAGGTGGTAAATATGAAACCTAACTACCAGATCCTTTTAGCACATACAATGCTAATTAGTTCACTGTTCTAATTTTATTCCTGGCCTTTGGAACAGCTGAAACTTTGCTGGGGTATTTAGTGATGACATAAATGTTTGCACATTTTTTGAAAGTCTGAGAATATGAATCACCTTGAAGGAAATAGCTTTGATCAGAGCATGAGAGTTACATTTGAACAATTTTTTCACGGTTGCTGTCAGGGGCTGTAGAAAGGGAATTTGAACATTAAGATGAAAAAAAAAATATAGAAAACAAATGAAGAAGCCACAGGCCTGGAATCCCAGTACTTGCAAGACTGAGACTGAAGGATCATAGGTTCAAGGACAGCCTCAGCAACTAGTGAGATCCTGTTTCAAAAGAAAAAAATTTAAAAAGGGCTGAGGGTGCAGTTCGGAGGAAGAATGCCCCTGGGTTCAATCCCCAGTCCAAAAAAAAAGTAGCAAAAATTACAAAAACAAATGAAGAGAGTCAGGGATGTAGCTCAGGGGTAAAGTGCTCGCCTAGCATGCGTGAGTCCCTGGGTTCAATCCCCAGCACTGCAGAAAAAGGGAGGGGAGGGG
>PVJS01014596.1:8091-40233 GCA_004027185.1 Glis glis | reverse complement strand
CAGGCATTGCACTCTCTCTTTCTCTCTCTCTCTCTATATATATAATATATAATATATAATAATATATAATAAATATATATATATATATAATATATAATCTAATAATTACTTGTTATGCCAGGCATTGCTCTCTCTCTATATATATATATGTATACATGTATATATATATAGAGAGAGAGAGTGCATATATATATGTATACATATATATATATAGAGAGAGAGAGAGAGTGCAAGAAAGAGATATATAGAGAGAGAAAGAAAGAATATACAGTGATTTTTCCCCCACAATAATTCTGGAAGTGTTATAGTTAGATATAGAATGTCTATATCCAGAAGAGCTCATGTATTAATATTCAGAGTTGATATAATTAAGTCGTAGCCAGGCGTGGTGGTGCACGCTTGTAATCCCAGTACTTGGGAAGCTGAGATGTTTGCCTTTCTCAACCTTCAAACCAGTGTTGGGTGAAGGGTGGGTCTCCCAGTCTGTTGGGTGATCACAAAATGTCTAGTAATACCCACATTGCCAGATGTAAGTATTAATCATTTTCACTGTACTATTATAGAATGAACAGATATAGGTCACAGTTTGCTTCATGTATATACATATTAGTAATGAAAAGTTTACATTCTCTGAATAATATATAATTAAATATTTAGCATAGGACTACATCAAAAATTTAGAAAATTAGCTGACAAAATTACTCAGGAAGATTAAATAGGTAATTTTTTAAAATTAGTCATGGCAACTCCTCAAAAACTAGAATCACCATAGGATGTGGCAGTTCTTCTGGGTATGAGCCTAGAAGAACCAAAAAAAGGTTCTCAAACAGTTATTTGTATACTGTTTTCATAGTAACATTGCTCACAACAGCCAAAGGGTAAGAATAACTCAAATGACTATCAATGGATAAATGGATCCACAAACAATATGCAGACAATGGAATATTATTCATCCTTAAAAGGGAATGAAATCCTGACAACATATCACAATATGAATTAACCTTGAAGACATTATGCTAAATAAACCATGGATAAAAGAACAAATTTTATGTTATGTATTTCGCTACAAAGTAACAAGTTTAAAAATTATCTCAAGGTGGGGAGAGGAAGATGGCAATGGAGTAAGACTGAAAAGTGAGCTTGTCTCTAACTTGTTTTAGGGAGCTTCAAGTTGAGTAGCATCCCACATCTGAGACTACCTTCATGGTAGGTGGCAACTAAAGACAGAAAAACTCAAGAATATCTACAAGGACACTTTTAAACACCAAGGCTGTAAAAGGAAAAAGAAGCAGAAAATCCCTGAGCAAGTGGAGAGGGATGGAATGCACGCAGACTTTGGCTACATGCTATACATGAAATTCTGAGGAAAATACTGGGCTTGGAAGCCGCAGACCAACCCAGACTTTTCAGTGAAGAGCATACACTTCCTGCATTTGCTTTGGGATGGACCCTATGCCTGGGGCAAGGTGCTCAGCACCCATGTGGACAGAGGGATACACTGGTCCAGGTTCTCACTAGAGGCCCTAGTGCTGGAGCTGCAGACTTTTTTTTTAATATGTTTCTGAGCAGACAGGAACACTTGGAATGTGCTCAAGAACCTACAGAAATAAGTGGACCTTAACAGCTGAAAACATCCACACAGACCCAAAAAGACTGCAGAAGCCAAGAAGGAGAGATTTTTGTTGTTGTTATTAGTTTGTTTTTTAAAATTTGTTCTATTTTTTCTTTTCCATTTTGCATTATTTCTCTTTCCTTCTTCCTTCCTTTTCTTTTTCTTCTCTCCCATTTTCACAGTGTTGAGGATTGGGCCTAGGACCCTTGTGAACACTGGATGAGTGCCCAGGGCCACATCCCCAAGCCCCAGCCTAGAAGAGCCACTTCCCAGCAGCCAGTAGTTTGGGCCAACCCCTCCATGTTCCTCTGCCCCACTCTGTCTCATTAACAAAGTAAGAAACACGGGAGGCAGGGGAGCAAGCATGAACCAGATCTTTGGAGCAGCATTCACATCTCTTCTAAGAAAGCCTCAATCCAAAAGGAAAGAAAAACCCAGCAAGGCACTATGCAAAGCCACAACATAATTTGGCTCTTCTCCAATGAGGAATTTTACTACTTATTTTTGGTTAAACAATTCTTAAGGCTACTTTTTTTTTTCCTTTTTCTGCTCCTTTCCTCTTGCATGTGTATGTGTAAGAGGCTGTCTGTGGTCTGGTTTGTTTGTCTTCCAGTACACCTATTTGCATGTGCCTTGTATTTTATCCATTTCTAATCACTATATATAAATATTTTATACTTTTTACTAGACTATCCCTTTATTTTCAATGTCTTTTTTTAATTATCCTTATCCTAATCTTACTTAAATTCTTATCCTACTTCATTCTATTTTATTTTTCACCCTATTCCTGCATACCTCACTCTATTCCCTTCCTCCTTACTCACCCTTCACCACTGATTACTTCACAGTTAGTTCTTGTGTATACCAGCTGACTCCCTAAACACCTACTGCTGAAGCTGGACCAGATAGGTGAACCAACAGGATGGACTTCCAAACACTAAGGACAGGTCAATCCCAGCCAACAGACAGAGCCGCCCAGCACCCCATACATAGAAGTTTAAAAAGGCAGAGGAAACAAACTGCACTGGCCTGTACCTCAGAAATTACTCCCTATTAGGAAGGCACTAGTCAAGTGCCTAGTCTTTAACACCTAGGACCCATCAAAGCCACCATCACAGTGGATAGACAGAATCCTGGATTAACTGAAACTCAGTCCTGACAATCTATTGGCAGAACAACAGATACAGGGCAAAGACTGCAAAGATGGTATTGTAGGGTGATAAATACTCAACAGAAAGCTGCGAATACCCATACAACTGAGAATATTCACTTTTAAGACATACCTTGAGGTAAATATTTACCTTCAGAATAGGATATTATAAAGGGAGAGAGATTAGACACAGGAAGCACACAGAGTGAGAGAGAGAGAGAGAGAGCTATAAAAAGTAACTTAGGAAATCTGAAAACATGATAAAGAAGAATAGAAAAGAAACAATGAGTCCCCACAATCCCACAACAACAGATTCTACCAACTCAGAGCTGCAAAGAATGCCAGAAGGAGTATACAGAAGTTTAATAGTAGGATTTCAGAAAAGAGTTCAGAGGAAGGCTGAAATAAATGAAAGATTGTATAAACAATGAAATTGATACCCTGAATAGGAATCAAAAAGAAACTGTGAAGGGAGGGAAGGATGCAGTAAATGAAATGAAAACATCAATGCAAACCATCAACAGTAGACTAGACACATGGAAAACAAAAATCTCACTCTTCGAAGATGACCACTCAATAAATGAATGCACAGTATATAATTTAGATAAATCAATTTAACAGCATGAGCCAGACATCCAAAGACTTGTGATAACTTTAAAAGAGGAAATCTAAAAATAGTAGGCATAGAAGAGGGTCTAGAAGCTGAAACCAAAGGAATGAAAAATCTCTTCGGAGAAATAATTCAGAAAATTTGTCGAACATAGATATGCTGGTGAGGTTGTGGAGGAGTAGGAACTCTGATAACACTGTTGGTTGGATTGCAAATTAGTGCAATCACTTTTGAAAACAGTGTGGAGGATCCTCAGAAGCATGGGAATGAACCTACCATATGCCCCAGCTATACCACTCCTGGGTATCTAACCTAAAGAACTGAAACTGGACTACCATAGTAATGCATGCACATATATGTTTATAGCTGCACAAATCATAATTGCCAAACTATGGAACCAGCCAACATGCCCATCAACAGATGAATGGATTACAAAATTATGACATATATACACAATGGAATTCTACTCAGCCATAAAGAAGAACAAAATTATGTCATTTGCAGGAAAATGGAACTGGAGAATATTATGCTAAGTGAGATTAGTAAGTCACAAAAAGTGAAGGGTCAGATGTTCTCCCTCATATGTGGAAGCTAGGGAAAAATTGAGACACAAGAGGGACTCCAGACAAAGGAGGAGAAATCTAAGTGGAGTGAAGGAGGAGACCTGAGGGTGGCGCAAGGGGGGAGGAAGACTTGAAGAGGAAACACATCAATGGACATGATGTCTATACACAAATTCATCAAAGCTAATCACCGTGTTGAGCATGGGAATGTGGGAAGGAACTGGGAGTGGGATGGGAATTGGGGGAGGGCTCAATGAGTACTATGTGCATGTATGCCTCTATCACCCTGAACTTCATCAAGATGTATGATTACAATGCACAATAAAAAAAAAAGAAAATGTTCCCAGTACTCATAAAAAATAAAAATTATTTCAATGCAACCAAGGTGTCTTATGACATTTCTGTTTTCATATATATATATATATATATATATATATATAATATACATGAATATATACTTACATATATATTTGAATATGTAAGGCCCTTTCATGTGTTATATATCCTAAACAAGACTTTCATCCCAAATGCACTTTAAGGTTCAATAATCTTTGGCTTCAATAGAGAGGCTCCCTTTCTTATATAGGTTGTGAGTAAAGAATATTTCCTGCAGGTATTGTAAGCAAAAAATATTCCCTCCACACTGATCGATAGAGACTACTACTAGTATTGACTTAAAAGAACAAATTGAGGTACCTATTTACAATCTTCTTTCTCGACCCTTCCCACAATATGATATAATGTAGTAAAAGATTAAGAAATACATATTATACTTAGGAGGTAAATATTAGAGTCATGCTTCTATTTACATAGTTTTTTTATAGTTTCCAAAGAATGCATTAAATACCTTGAGAATAATTAGCATAATTTTCCCCTGAGCATGATTTCCTTTATTCTTGTATAAGATATATAGTTATATATATTAAGAGGATCAGAAATGCTTTCCATTTATATGCAATCAAATTCTATAAATTATCTATAGAACACCACCCATCAAAATCAAGGGTGAAAACAAAATGAATATCTCAATTCTTACATGCATAAGCAGTGGATACTGTACCCTCCTCATTAAAAATATAAACCTATATATCAAAAGAGGAGCACAATGAAGAATATAAAATTAACTCATCATTATTTCTATGGAATTAATATGCATCTCTATACAGTTTCTGAAATATGAGCAAAACCAGCAGTGATGTTGGAAGGGAAGGCCGCACCATGATCTAACAGGACATTCGTCTACCTTCTTTCTTGCAGTCAGTCCAAACAACAGAAGTAAGCATTTTTAATGAGGAGCTTTTAGGTTATCCTTGCAACCTGGGGCTGGCAGATTCACTTCATGTCCTCATCCCAATTCCCTTAACATCAGGGGAGAAAACCCTCTGGTAATCTTAAGTTTCTTTGACTTCCTTCAGCAAATAGACTGCTTGCTGAGTGAAAATAAGAAACATTTATCATGTTAGGAACTCCTTCAGCATAATTAGTTACATTATAGTCTGATATATTACAACAGGTCTTTGGGGATCTGCAAAATTGCAGTAAGGAAAGGAGTAGAGCCTAAAGCTTGCCTTTCCTTAAATAGTACATTCGAAGTACACAGAGTCCTTTACCATTTCTTCCAATAAATACTCAATTTAGTCTTTGGTGTTTCTATGCACCCTGGAACATTTTGACTATGTGCAATCATAGTATTATGTTTCAAATTGGCTATTTCAACTAGAAAATAGAATTTTGACTGTGTGACATGGTTGCTTTAATTATAGCACATTGATACATAAGCACACTATTGTTTAATATCAAATACCAAGTAATTTTGCTTATAAAAGTGGGTAATCTGCTTTTTATCAGGATCAACATCATGGAGGTCTATTGTGTTATTGGAAAGCTGGTACTCTTGCCTTCTGAAGCAACAAACTATTTTAATGTTTCATGAGCATTTAGTCAGAGGGGATTAAAAAGTAGCTATTGTCCAATAGCAGTCCTGCATTTTCAAGTGTTATTCTAAGGTGGTCCCAGAAGTACTCTGTTGATAATTATGAATTACTAGATAGCTTGAAAGATTTTGTGTTTTTCCTTAGCTAAGTACAGCCTAGGCTATTTAAAAATATATAACTTGCTAGAGAGAAGCAACTATGTTTGGCAGTTTCTTCATATAAAATGCTTATTTTCTTACTAAAATTATATAAATAATTAACACATACAGATGGTTGAAATCCTGTTACCAGACACTTCCTGTCAATAACTACAATCCAAAGTTAAAACATTATTATTCTTAGATTAGAAAAATATATAGCAGTAAAACAGGGTATAAGGAAAACCAAGTTTTAACATCAAGTTTATCAATGCTTAAGCTTTTGTAATTTTGTAATAATTTTGTGCTTCTTAACTCGTCTGAAAATGAGAATCATGTTGAATGTGCTAAGTGTTTAGAGGGTGTCTATGAAAAATAGAATTGCAGAGTAGAGTGCAATTAGAAAAATAGAATTGCAGAGTAGAGTGCTAGTTCTGTGGCCTCTTCACCTTACTGATCTCTTGCTTCCCTCAGAGGTACTAATGGGTACCTGTCTCACAAGTCCTTACCACACAGCCCTGCCACCTTGTAATGCTTCTTGCCACCGCGTTAGGACTCATGTGAAGCTTCAAGCTGCCAAAATGGCAAGGCCACACAACCCAGAAAATTTGAGGAACTGAGATTCGATGGCACGTAGAGAATGGGAGGGACCTGTAAATAAAATCTCTTTCCTATTGTTTTTCTCCAATAGACTCTTTCAGTCGTGATTTTCCTACACAACCTATGTAGAGATTTGTCAAGTGTCTGAGTGACTTCTCAACTTTCCTCATGAGCAATAGTAAACTTAATAATACATCACTTTCCTGGGAGAAAAAGACTATTACACGTGAAGTAACAGAAGTTCTGTAAGTGCTACCAGACGAGAAGTTCAGTGTGATTTGGGACTCACCATTCCTAGTTTAGAACCTTACCTATGGAGGGAGATTGAGGAAGGTATGTGGGATATGACAATGTTTTTAAAACAGACCTGTTATTCAGATATTTTCTTGGGTCCATAAAAATCTCTTAAAGAGAATCTCATATAAGAGAATCCTCTCAGACAAAAGAGGGTCTGGTAGAACATGTGAGGGATTGTGACGGGTGATTTAGGTAACATTCTGTATTAAATGGAAAGCATAAAATAACGGAACTCTTTTAAGTGTTTATTTTGGTATTATTACTTTAACTTAAAACATATGATTTTTAGCCTGTAGCAAGTAAGGAAATAATTTAATTCCCTTTTTGGAGCTTACCCTGGATGTTCTATCCTTTTTTTCTTTTTATTTCTCTCTTGTTTTGTTTACATCCCTCAGCTTAACAATGACATCATGACTCACATTTCTGATGTATTTCCTTTGCCGTGGAGCAAGCCCTCTAGAGGAGTATACTTGGCACATTATAACAAATCACATTTTTATAACAGCCACTATTCGTTTTATGCAGATTAAAATACATTGCATTTTTATTTTTATTTTTATTTATTTATTTATTTTTTTTTGCGGTAACGGGGATTGAACCCAGGGGCATTCTACCTCCGCGCTACACCCCCGGCCCTATTTTTTATACTTTATTTTGAAACCGGGTCTCATGAAATTGCAGAGGGCCTCACTAAGTAGAGAGAGAGAGAGAGACAGGAAGAGAGAGAGAGAGAGAGAGAGAGAGCTGAGACTGGCCACGAACCAGGATCCTCCAGTTTCTGCCTCCTACAGTACTGGGATTACAAGTGTGCACCACCATGCCCGGCATACATTGCATTTTTAAAACTGGTATCCATGTAAAAAAATCTTTCCACATAGATTTTTGTATCTCATTCACTTTGCTCAGATTTTATGGTGCCTTTCCAAAGCATGGATCCTGGCAATGGATGATTTTTTTTGTTTTCCTACTTAGTTAGAAGTCTTCACATAGCACTAAGAGGAGGATCTAAAAGATGTATCTAATATGTTCTGAGTGCATATGAAGGGTTTTTTTACTGAATATTTAAAACTATAGAAAAATTGGTAGAAATTGTCTAACTACTCTTTGCTAATTATGTTAGTGTCTATTTTTAAAATAATGATGAAAATTAGGTCTCATATCCTAAAGACTCAAGCCCATCATAATCAAATAATCATAGCATATGTCATTATTAAATTTATGTGATTTTAGATATAACGTGTACATTATAGTTGGTACAATCTTTCATATTGTCACTAAGCATCATAGTGGTTAAAGTATTAAACTAAATAATTGATTTTGGTTCTTTTACCCATTACTTATATTTTTAAAAATGTTAAAACTATATATGTAATTAAAAATAATATATATATATATATATATATATATATATATATAATTAATATAACAAAAATGACTAAAACCAATTGAGTGACTTACCTAGTATTTTAGAATTCATTACTGTCTGGATTTGGATTCTTCTCTGATCCATTTTAAAATATTTGTAATCAACTTATGTTAAAGTAACTCATCAACTTTGCCTTGAAACATCTTCTGAAATGTCCTGAACATAAACGACACTTCTAAGTGTTCCCCCAATTCAATACAGTCATCTTGAAAGGCAAGGTTGTTAATTGTGAGTTCTATAAAAATATCCTTTATTCCTAGGCATGGTGAACTATATACCATGTTCAGTTATATTGGGAACAGAGGCAAGATAAAAAGAAATGAAGGAGTCAAAAGATAACCACAGCTTCATACCGAAGAGTTAACTATAAATAAAGGCAGGCATTATAGGACCAAGTAAATTCTTAATCTGACTCATGCCCACTTTTTTCATGGAAAAGTCTATGAAAAAAGAGGTTAAGCAGGTGCCGAGTGCTGGATGATGTGTGCCTGAGATTCTTATCTTCCTGATCCCCACACATTCATGTATCTATCACTAAAGGAAGCAGGGCAAGCATAACACTCATATTTTTAGGAAGCATGATGTGAAAGCAGAAAATTAGGAACAGTGTAAGTTCAAAAGGGGCCTAGTGGACTAATTCAAATCCTTCATTTTTACAGTGAGTGAAATGAGACCAGATTGTATGATTTATATAAATTTAACTAAAACTATCTTGGCAGTCATTGTATTTTATTAATATGTTTCTTTTATTCCCACTACTATTCTCAAATTTCCTTCCATTATGGAAAAGCCCATCTTCTTGTCTTTTGCTTTTTTCTTTCCCTGCAAAGGTATGTTTTATTTGAGGATCTAGTTTGAAATAATTTGAACATGAAATGCCACAAGCACAGAATTATTTGTTCTTCTTTTCCTTTAGTAATAGGTCGTGACATAATATCAAGAAAAAATGATTTATGACTAATAATTTTGCTTAGCTGTGTACACATATACTAAATAGATAAACTTAATTGTCTCAAAACTGAGCTTGCTTAGTGTTCAATTTTATAACTAATGTCTTCAAAGTATAACATCCTAACATATCCTTTGTATTTAAGTATAATTTAGATTATCTATTATAAGAAAATACTGTTTGTGTACAAGTAGTCCATAATGTCTATATTCTATGGCTTCTATGTATGCATAAGTTTTTATATAATTTATAAAGACTAACATTTTAATGTGATATAAAGTAGTAGGTAAATAATGATGAGTAAATAAGTTTTATTTTACATTTCATTTTACATACTAAAATTTTATTTGCTTGAGTCAAAAGCAAAATAAATTCATTTGAAAACAGTTTTTAAGAGTCTCCCTTCATCTCTCCAATGAACTCTTTCAGGCAAAAATTAAACAATATTTTTCAAATCTCTTTAACACTGGTAATACCAAAGATTATGTAGATTATTGCAATTTACATTGAATTGTGCATGAAATGAAATATATAATGGCATGTGTAAAATTAATAATTAGATATTAATATACAAGTTAATTTTCAAACAAAATAATCAATTAGGAAATATAGCTAATTATATACCTAAAGAAGTTGTCTCAGCAAAGATAGTTCCTCCAAATTATGCAGATGGTAATTGAAAGGAAAAGTTAATTCCAACTTTTCTCTCCTTATATGCATTGCTGTTTCCAGTGTATTTCTTGCCTCATTACATCTCATCTACTTTACAAGGATGTGAGAAACCTTATAGGATTTTTTTAAGTAGCTCACAGTATTTTTTTATTAGCATGTAGTTTTGAGTACATAAAAATAAAACCAAATAATGCTTGAATGTATTAATTATCAATATTCTTTGGCAATAATGGGAATAGCCTCTTAGCCATTCCAGCTGGAAGGTTCAAATAAATTCTTTACTCACACTGTTCCTACTCAGCTTTTCACTTAAATTATACCAGCAACAACAACTCAATTGATTCCTGCCTTTCAATTCCTGTTGCTTTTACTTGACCCTTATTTCTGCTTCATACCACTACTAGGGCATTTCTCTGTAGCGGTAATTCACATGAGGAAAGACAACAAGAGACATAAACAAGTTAAATATGTTACAGATGCATTCTGTTGGGTTCCATGTGTAGCCTATTAAGTTGAATGAGTTTCTTATTAGCTTTAATGTGTTCAGATGTGTCCCAATAAGATAAATACCACCTGTGCCTTGAATCCTAGCAAGGGAAAAAATGTACTTCATTAGAAATTTTACCCTTAGTTCAAAGATCTCTAAGGTTTGGGGGATACCAAGGATTGTTATAGTAAAACATTTCTCCCATAAATTTCAGTTCATATATCCTCAGATTAGTAAACTATGGAATCATACAGCCATGTCTTTGGAAGTAGTTTATATATACCATAAAACTGTGGTGTGCAGATCAACAAAATAATTGATCTGCAACCAGCTTCTTATTTATCTCTTTTGGATCAATTTTTGTCCCTTTCATTAACCCTTCATGCATTCTATAATGTGGTTTAGTTTCCATCATTGGGCACAGAATTCTAAGAGGTGATATGTGCTTTGAAGGATTACAGAGGTGATTGAAGATCACACACACATAGTAACAATGCAGTGTGTTGTATACTGAAATATGTACCTAGTCACTTGTAGGTAACTCAATTGTTCCTGTGGTGTAAGGTCATAGAAAAATAAACCATCAAAGAAATCAACTAATTATGGTCATTATTATTATCACCATTTTTTCAATTAAATAATATAATGGTGGTGAAATATGTTAGGAAGATATAAATATGCATACTAAATGATATGTGGAATGAAGAATACGGCATATTCAGGGAGAAGAGAGAAGTTCGGAGCTCAATGTATAGAAGACAAAGGGACAAAGAGATGGGAAACAAGTAAGAGATCCTGAGAGGATACAGTACATGCAGTAGTGGATGTCATAGATTGTTGTGCAACATCATGTATAGTCATATGAATTAAAAGGACAGCACGGTATAAAAAGGAACTCAGATATGAAGAGTAAGTATATGGCATAGAAGTCTCTTATTGTCCGATTCACCAAGGCGGTGAAGTTGCAGGTTTCATCTGGTCCATCTATAAAAGAAGAAAGGCAATGAGAGGAAGTGAGCTTTATTCCAGCTGCAGCAGGATAAAATAGGAGGCCTAGGCCTCCACTACTCAGTGCAGCTGACTAGGTACATGGGACCTTTGCATAGAGACTTCCCCATCGCACATCCACCTGTGTGTCCACCCATCCGTGCATTTGTGCACTGGACTGTCTCAGTCCAGTTTACATACCAAATCAGAATAAAAGTGACAACCAACCAGGGCACAGAGTTACGTAAGATGATATGGCATCCTCAAGCTGTGTTTCACAGAGCAGTGTCCTCCACCAGAATGAGACAAGGAAGCCTAAGACACACCATGCTTTGACTATCCTCACATCTCTCTAGTAGTAGTATGAAGGTGAGATTAAGGATGGAGAAAGTAGAATTGATACAACAGCTTTTAAAATAATTGCCACTTGAATTGTGATGCTTAGAACATGTGAATGAAAATACTTTCCAGGATAATAGTCAGGTTTCAAACTTGTTTTAACTGAGTGAAAGATGGCAACACTAATTGATAGAGTTAATGTAGAAAATGGCAGTTGGGAAAATAATTACAATGTCAGTTTTAGAAACAGGTAGCTTGAAATACTTGATAGCATGAGGAGGAAACTATTATTTCCAAACCTTTTAATTGTGAATAATGTTCACATTTATAGAAGAGTCACAAGGATATTACAAAGTTTCCATATACCCTTAATACAGCTTCCCCTAATATAAACATCCTACATAACTATATTAGTTTCCTATTGCCTTAATAACAAATTACCAACAATTTACTGGCTTAAACTAGCACAAATGTATTAATTTACAGTTCTTGATGTCAGAAGTCCAAAATAGGTCTCACTGACTGAAATCCAAGGATCTGTTGTGTTGCTGTCCTTTCTACAGGCCATAGGGCAGAATCCAAATTCTGTCATTGCCTAGTTTCTAGATAGCCACCTAAATTTCTTAGTCTGTGGCCCCTTGTGTCTCCAAAGACAGAAATGTCCAGTTGAATCTTTTCCCTGCTGCATTACATTCAGTCTCAGTTCCTTTCTTTTCTAAACTTCCTTCCTTCTCTGCCTTCCCTCGTCCACACATCCATTACGCCTTCCTTTTCCACACTTAAATAACCTGTAACTAAACTGGGTCCACCTGAGTATCCAGTATACTCTTCTTTCATTAAGGCCAGTGCATTAGTAAATCTGAATTCCACCAACCTGTATGTCCACTTTGCGAAACATTACATATCCACCTATTGCAGGGATTAGAACATGGACATCTTTGGAAGGCCATTATTCTGCCTGCCACCATAAAACTAGGTTACTTTGCTTAAAACTAAGACAACTACATGGATTCATGACTATCAACTAGAGTTCAGGATTTGTTTGCATTTCACCAGTTTTTCTACTGCTATTTCATAGCACTATTTCAGGTAAAGCCACTAAGTCCCATCTTAGTACCCAACTGAAACATGTCTGGTGCATTTTTGTGTAAAATTATAAATTATAGGCAAGGGTATTCATAATTCTTATCTTCTACAAATCCCCCTCAGATGCAATATCCTACCCACACTGAGGGTTGTGATGTTCTAGGAACACACACAGTAGAAAGCTACAAAAAATCTATTATAAAGTATAGTTCTGAATAGTAAGTTAGCTTGGACTGATTGTGTTTGTGATTGTTTTAATCAGCATTCTCACCACTGTGATCAAAAAATACCTGGCGGACAAACCTTTAGAAGAAGGAAGATTAATTTGCTCATGGTTCTGGAGATTTCAGAGGTCACAGTCCATTTGGGCACCAGATTCCAAGCAAGAACCATGACTACCAGCCCTCAGGGTATCATGGTGGAGAGCAGAGAGAGGGTTTGAGAGCAGCTACTGCAGCCACCCTGGACACAGTCCCTGGACATACTCCCAGGGACCTACCTCCTTCTCATGAGGGTTTGGGGCACAACTTAAATCCACACCATAACAGTGTTCAGACTTTCTTTACCATTAGAAAATTCTCTTCACTACATTCACTGTTCCATCCTAATACACTATTTTTCCTGGGAATTTCTCAATAGCTACCAACAAGTTTCCTTATTTCTATTATTTCCAATCTCAGTATGAATTACACACCATGTTACTTTTCTACCCCAATCCTTCAATGGCTTCTTTCACACTAAGAATAAAATTCCCCCATTCATCCTGAACTAAAAAGCTGAACATGATCTAGTTCACCTTCCAGACCTCTTCTTTCATCAACATCCGCCTATTTTATTCGGCTCCTCAAGTTCACAAAGCACATGCTACCCTCAACACTTTCTACATACTATTTTTTCGGCTTGGAATATTCTTTTTCTAGGTATGTGTGGGCTTGCTCTGCTATTCCTTACACATTTCTTTTCAAATGTCACCTTTTCAAAAGATAGTGAAAAAAGAGATCTAAAATAAGAAACTCTACAAACATACCAGAATTTTTTCTTCTCTACACTTTTTTAAATAAAATATCATTTAGCACTACTTGAGTATTAGCTTACATATTAAAATACTTACAGTGAAAACTAATTGCATGCAATGAATATGATAATTAATACTTTTAATTATTACTTGCATGGTTTCTAGGTGCAGGCGTTTTTCTAAACATTTTTGATGCATTCAGTCATTTGTTTCCAACAACTCTCTGAGTTAAATATCATATTCAAGAGATGAGAGAACTGAGGTACAAGCTGGGAAATTTGCCTGTGGCTACATGGCCATTTAGTGGTAGAACAAGGCATCCAACCCTACTGGGCTGTTTCTAGATCACATACCACTGTTCACCATCGTCTCATGCTGAGTCGTATGTAGTCATAGGGGAGGGATTTAAGAATTTTTCAAAAATATTTAAAATAAGCTCTCTCTTCAACCATTTCTACAGAGAGATTTGGGTCACTGAAACATAGAACAATTCCAAACTGCATTCTCATTTCTTTCAACATCTGAACCTTATGCTTTATCCAATTTGTTTCTTCCTTTCTTCCTTTCATAGAAATGGGGATTGAATCCAGAGGTATTCTACTGCTGAGCTATACCACAAGCCCTATTGATTTTTTTTTAAATAGGGCCTCACTAAGTAAACAGTAGACTGGCCTGGAACCTGTGATCCTCCTATCTCAGCTTCCCAAGTACTGGGATTTTAGGCACGTACTACCATACTTGGCTCCAGTTTCTTTTAACACAACCAATTAAGACACTTTTGTTGGTTTTCTCAATTAATATGCCTGTAAAGTAGTCTGTTTGAGATCCTCTAATGTGTGCTTCTGTCACCAGACAGGGGTCTGAGAGGTCCCTCTGAGGGAGCAATGGGACTTCCACTTTGAAAATCAAATTCCTTGACTATAATTGGATATTTGGGGTTCAGAATGTTTCTCCTTGTTCAAACAGTCTAGACATAAATCAGTTGTGGGTGCATTGTGTACATCTTTGAACCCAGTGACATTGAAGTTGATTATGTTTTTGTGCTAGTTGATCTGACACAAGCATATGCTGGGACTTTTATTCATCTAACCAAAGGGACAAGCATGATTGGTCATGCTCATACATCCAGGTCTCTATTTATCAAGGGTCTATTTTTCTCTCTCCCCAAGAACTTACATATCTCACTTCTATATCTATTTTTATGTCAAATATAGACAACTTTTCTCTGTTGTAAGTTTTTTTTCCTTAACCTACCATATGAACAAACCAAGCACACTGCTTGTGATAGTTGGTCTGATTTGTCAACTTGACTCACCCCAGATCATGTGACTTTGGTTGTGTAACAGCGGATTGAACTGGAAGTCCTGCCCTAAATGTGGGTAGCAGGGTTCTGATAGGTGCAGGACTTGGATAAAAGAAGAGAAAGCCATGTAGAAGGAGCCGCGACTCTTCCTGAAGAGAACGCATCTGCTTTCGTTTGAGATCGTCAGTCTGCATTTTTGCCGTTTCTTTGAGGAGCTTCTTGATCTTCTGCTCTCGTCTGGGATCCTCGGCCTCCAACCTTCGAACTGAAGCTTCGCTGTCATTTCTCCGGGGAGTTTCCTTGTCTCCACATCTTGGACTGGACTGAATTGGTGGTTGCTTCGATCCTGGGGTTCCAGCTCTTGGACCGCCCGACCGGCTGCTGATTCCTCTGACTCTTCACGTGCAGTCAAAATTCAGGACTGTATTGTGAGCTAATCTAATAAATCCTTTTCCCCCCTCCCTTCCTTTCTTCATTCTGTGAATTCTGTTGATCTGACCAATACACTGCTTTCATTCTCTATCTTCATGTCTCCATTAATCACATTCTTCCCATTGGAAAGGAATGTTTTATGAGTCTCTGGTATAGACTGAATTGTGGCCCCCTGTAAATTTCTTATGTTGAAATCTTAACTCCCAATGTGGCTGTAATTGTGGATATGGCTTCTAAGGAGATGATTAAGGCTAAATTAGGCTATAATGGGGATGCTGTAATCTTACAGGACCTGTATCCTCATATGAAGATGTAGAAATACCAGAGATCTCTCTGTGTATGAAGAGACCATGTGAAAATGCTCCAAGAAGGCAGTATCTGGAAGTCAGGAGGAGAGGCATCATTACAAACTATCTCTGATGGCACTTTAAGCTTGGACTTCAGCCTCCAGAAATGTGAGGATAATTCCTGTTGTTTAAGCCATCCAGTCTCTGATGTTCTGTTATGGCAGCCTGAGTAGACTAAGACAATCCTACGGAGTTAAACTATTGCATAATGAATAGCTAGGAACCTAGGAACCTATATGAAGACATTCTTATATACATGGTCCATCTCTTTTCAGAAATGCCTATATCTTTTTGAGATTTCAAAGGTGAATAATCCACATGCCAGTTACAATAACTCAATTTGATATAAACATAGAAACTCTGAATTGCCTGCTAATACAAGCAAAGAAAATTCGATTAGTATGAGTAATTGTGCTTTTTCAACTGTCCCTTGGTATAATTCCTTGAAATCCCTTTGCATTCTGGTACACAGCTGTGGAATTTGGCTAACAGTGGTAATCTTTTCTGAAGCTAAGCAGCAAGTTACTAAAGTTCCACTAAATTATAGCCATTCCCTTTCCCTTTCCTTTAGCAGATACATTCATACTCAGACTTTTATGTCTCTTGCTGATATTGCATTCCACAAGATGGCACATGGCAGGGAACTTCTATAATAACCTCAGAAACATAGATGTTTGTGAGTCATGGGTGCAGTTTCTACCGCTATGAGCAGTTATGTGAAGGAATTAAACCTCAGGCATCCCCTAATTAATGTGTCATTTAAAAAAGTCCCCAAAGAGCATATAGTTTCCCTAGGACAGACAAAAAAGTTAGATTCAGTTTGCTGAATGAACATGTTGGAAAAAATGATGGTGAATCTAATGACCTGTGTTATAACTCTATAAAAAGTAATTTGTAGAATACTCTGTAAGGATGTTTAAAAATCCATGTGTGATTTAGAAAAAAATATAATGTGGGTTACAGTTTAAAAGAAATGATTTTGATTTTCCTCTAAGGCAATAAACATTTTCACTCAAACCTACAGTGTATGGTGGCTATTTGCTTGAATTTATCCTCTTAGAGACAAGATAATTTTTTTCTCATTAAACTGACATGTTCTTAGTGCTTAATATCCATACTCATAATTCCTACAAGCATTCTGTTTTGGTAAATTAGATTTCCTGACAGCATCAGACAGGCCTTCATAATGTAGCATGAAAACACACTATATAGCATGTGGTTCATTTTAAGGATGACTTGTATATTTGAAAGACACCTAACATCCTGATGTAATAAAATGTACCCCAACATGACTATACACTATCTCTAATAGGAAATATATTTCCTGACTCTTAGATGAAACCTGTAACACATTTCCCAAAACTGCCTTGGCAAAATTGCCTTTATGGGGTGAGCTTTTATTCAAGTACAGTTTCACTAAGATTCAGTATAGCAGTTCACCAAGGCCTCTATAAATAAATGCAGTGGGAAAGTCATTGCAAAATCTCCCTAGGGTCTGAGCTGGCCAGAGAAGAGACAACTCAACAAAATATGGTTTAGACAAAGTATCTCTGGCATGCTCATTATATCTCTGTATCCTTTCCCCTTACAGAATTCACATCTGTCCTCTTGCTCCTGTCTTGTTCATTACCTTTGGGTGGATGAAGTAGACTTGGAAAGTCACTAGTATTTCAATTTGATTTGGAATATCTTCCCAAGCAGAATTTATGGGGATTTCTGGGTAGTAAGAAGAAATTATCAGTCCATTGTACTAACCTTCCTTTCGAATCTGACATGAATGTAAAAATGCAAATAAAATTGGAGGGGAAAATGACATTGCATTGATGAAAAAAAATAGGGGATGAGGGGTGTCCGGGCAGCAGAACTTTTGAAGAATTTGTCCTGAATATTGTGTACTTACAACTGGATGAAGAGGAAAAGCCAGTGGGCCAAAAATTGCTCCTAATTAATAACAGTTGAACTGAGAATTGAAGATACCCATTTCAACACATCCTTATTAGTTTGGTTCTTACTCCCAATAGCAAGAATTTACAGCAAGGGCATGAAATTTACAATGATCTCTGTGGAGGTGAGGGTTGGTACTTGTTCGTATGCTTATTTGACCCAGCTATACATACCAGGCAAAAAGCTAGTAACAAAGATAACTAATCGTACCATCAAAAACCAGGGACATTGTTGTTCTCAGTTACCATAAAAAAGAAGTTGAACATAAGATAAAAGTTCCTAAGGTAATCAAACCCATTTATTTTTCTGTGACTAAACTCTTTACTATTTTGATACCCCATTTAAGTTGGATTGCTTTTTCCTATTCAAGTAGATTCAATCAACTTTTGGAAAATTTCACTCAATTGAGATTTATGTTATTTCTGTTACCTTATTGTATTTGATTTTAAGGGCCAAAGGATTACATTAAGGCACAGAGATAAGAGATAGTGTCTAGACAAGTAGTTCTCAAACATTAAAGTATATTCAAATCATTACTCTTGCTATAAAGCAGATTCTGATTCAAAAGGCAAGGATGGAATCTGAGACTCCATATTTCCCAGAAGCTGAGATTCCAGTGTTGCTGGTGTGAAGGACTTACCTTCTGAGTAGCTAAAGACTAGATCAAAATCGCAACCACATGTGCCACTATGGTGCCTGGGAGTATTTAATTGCATGTTAACCACAATTATAATAATCTGTCCCCACTGAGTAATCTATGTTCCAAATGGGTTTCTCTATATAGGGAGGGTCTAGGTAGAGTGACCACATCCCCCTTTCCTTAGGATAGTGTATTTTTATTGACACACAGCTTAATTACTAATAATACCTCTGTTTTTCTTTGAAACACACCAATTGCCTGAAAAATTATATTGCTATCTAAAATCTGGGACATTTTATGTTACAGAGTCTCCTCAGCACAACTTTTTGATTGCTATAGAATAATTGATTCTTTTCTCAATGCAATTCTGTTTTCTCCCCAGTATTTATCAGAAATTCAGTTACTTGTCTAAGCCACAGTGAACCTGAGTGAATTCTCTCTTAGCTTTCAGAAAGGAGAGAAAGAAAAAATTCATGTTTGTTTGTTTATTTCTTTTTTGTGGGGGGTGTTATTAAATGGTTGTTCTAAGTTACTTGCTATGATTTGGGTCTAAAACATCCCCCAGTGCCAGCTGTGGTGGCTCATGCTTGTAATCACAGTACTTGGGAGGCTGAGACCGGAGGATCCGGTTCCGGTTCCGGGCAGCCTCAGCCAATTATTGAGGCCCTCCGCAACTTAGTGAGACCTTGTTTCAAAATAAAGTCTAAAAAATAGGGCTGGGAATGTAGCTTGGAGGTAGAATGCCACTGGGTTCAATCCCCAGTACCGCAAAAACAAACAAACAAACAAACAAACAAACAAACAATTTCCCAGAGCTGGTGTGTTGAATGTTTGGTCCTGAATGCAGCCGTAGAGGTCAACCTTGGGATGTGATTGGATGATGAGGACTGTAACCTCATCAATGGATGAATTTGTTTATTGACTCATAGCTAAATGGGCTATTGAGACATGGTGGGAACTTTGGGAGGTAGGGCCTAATTGGAGGAGGTAGGTCAAAGGTCACTAGGCTTATGCCCCTGAAGGGTATGTTTTTGCTTCTGGTCTCTGCTTCTGTTTTCTGGTCACCATGAGGTGAGCAGCTGATGCCACCATGCTCTCCCTACCATGATGTTCTCCCATACCACAGATCCAAAAACAGTGGAGCCATGTGACCATGCACTGAAACTTAAGACTGTGAGCCAGTCTTCTTTAAGTTGTTTACCTCAGGCATTTTGTCACAGTGACAGAAAGTGAAATAGCATACTATCACACTGCTAAAAAACCAAATCTGGCATTGAGGTGGTAGGGGTGGAGCAAACTTACCTGACAAAAGTCCTAACTGCTTCTAAATCTTGCTATACAATAAAGATGAAAAAAATGTGTCATTTACAGAGAAATGGGTGGACCTGGAGAAAATGGATGGATCTCAGAGTAGCCAGTCACAGAAAGTGGAGGATCATATGTTTTCTCTCATATGTGGAAGCTAGGGAGTATTCGGGATACAAGAGGGACTTTAGATGACGAAGGAAAATCCCCAGTGAAGCAATGAGGGGGGATCTAGAAGAGGATGGAGGTGCAGATGTATGGGAAGAGAATTAATGAAGGAAACACTTCTACTGTTGTTATATCCATGTAAAGAATTACCAAGGCCAATCTTAATATCATGTATGGGGAAGGAGAGGGAGCTGGGGGAAAGCTCACCAAGTGCTATATGCATATATGTGTCACTCTAACTCTGAACTACATTATTATGTGAGAGTACAATGCACCAATAAAAGTATAAAAAATAAACAAAAAAAATCTTAACTGCATTTTTCTAAAACATATTTTACACTTCTGACATTATCTAATCTGCCCATGACAGATCTTGGATAAAGTGAGGATAATATTTCAGATTAAATTTTTAAAATTTTAGTATAACCTTGAACTCAGTTTTGATTTTAAAGCATGAGAATTGTTTACCTATTTGGTTCCTGAAAATTCATCTTTGGGGGCAGCCTCATAACTCAAAGCCTAATGGGGGAGCAGAAATCTAAATATAATCTGCTATCAATGGGACTTAAACTCTTCATGATGCAAAATCAATTTTTTGATGCCTCTGCAAATATATATACATACATATGTATATATATTTATATATGTATAACAAATTTCTCAAATATTTCTAGAATTTGATATAGAAAAAAATCCATATTATATCCAAATGTAATGACATCTATATGACCCAGAAGTTTTGAATGAAGAACCTCAACATTTATGATGCATATTATCTCAAATTTTAGCATAGAGCAAAGTTAAAATCTTCTTGTAAGAATGAATACAAGCAGATAAAGAAATAGATATATGCAACAATACTACCAATGTTTGAAGAAGAGATTCTCAGGAATCACCTTTTTTTTTTTTACATAAACAGCTCCACCAAGAACTAATTTATTTTTAATTAGATTTTGTTTTTTGTTTTTTTTATATTGGGGATAGAACCCAGGGGCATTCTACCTCTGAGCTATACCTTGGCCCTTTTTATATTTTATTTTGAAACAGGGTCTCACTAAACTGCTGAGGGTCTTGCTTAGTTAGCACATACTGGCCTTGAAACTGTGTTCCTATTTCAGTCTTCCAAATATTGGGATTACAGGTGTGTGCCACCACACCCAGATAAAAGCTGACTTATTTAGATTAACATTTAAGATTCAAAGATTTTATACAAATGAATTCAGTCATAAATCATATAATATCTGAATCCAATATAACACATATAGAAATGAAAAATATCAATGCTAAGTTACAAATCAGAAATAAACCAAGATTTAAATATGTTTATATTAGAATCAATAAAGGGAAAACAAAAATATCCCCCCAAATTTAAAAACATATATAGAGATGATAATAAAAGAGTGATGAAAAGCAGGTAAGGGATTGATATGCATGTAAAAGAATTTTCAAAATTAGAAAGTATAGGAGAGAAAAATAAACAGTGAGAAAAAAGATGATATTGAAAAAGAACTCAAACATTCTTGATTTGAGTAGCTTTAAATTAGACAATTATAAGGGCTCATCAAATACTGCAGAAAATAACCACATGACTAAACATCTTCATGCAAATTTTAGACCTTAAGGATAAGAAAAAACTTGTAGTTCTAAGTGGAAAAAAATACTTGTATGTTGTGAAAATGTCCCCAGACATCAACTTTAAAATATATAAGTACAGGAAACAATGGATTACCATCTATAAAGCTTAGAGAAAAAAAGCATGTATATTGAAATTTCCATATTCAAATAGTCATTTATAAGGTACAGCAAGAAATATTATCAGAAATATAAGTATTAGAAGATGAGCAATCTCAAGAAAGGGACACATTGTAATTAAAACTGACTTATTTGCTTACCTGTAAAATCCAAGGAAATAAATTGAAGATCTAGGAAAACAGAGTGTATTTATTTTGGCTCTGAAGCTATTATATTAATACTAATAAATTTATTAAATTATTAATTAGGAAATAAAAACAAAACACATGTAATCTAAATAAGAGCATAAAGAAACTAGAAATACATTTAATAAGAAATAAGTAGGGTTGATAAGATGATTATAAAATTTTCCTAAGAAATAAAGTATTGGAACAAATGGAAAAATACTTGGTACAGATGAGAATTCTCTTATTTTGCTTTCTAAATAAAGAAGTTTATTAAAATTCCTAACCTGGAAGAAATTGATTTAAGCTTTGTATGAAAAACTAAATGAGGGAGATATCAGCATTTTGAAAATAAATAATAAAAATGTGTAACATAAATATTTAACATAAAATAGCACACTGCTGGTGAAAAAATTACAGGAAAATCAGTGGAGTAAAATACAAAGAATTTTACAAGAATTTTGTTTTCCATTATAATGATTTTCAAATTTGTCAATACTGAATTAATTATTTAATAAATAAGCCAGAGGAAAAATGAGTTAACTATCCTAAACATAATTGATCTTTTGTTATATAATCCACAACTTAATATTAAATTATTAAAACATATATAACTAATATCTAGTAGTAAAATGAAGAAAATGACTATATTCTATCCAGAAGGAACATTTTTTTTCTCAGCATAAAGCAGAGGAGAGGATGATGGCAGACTATTTGACACAGGCAGGGTTCATCTTCATCCTTCAAATATCATGAACAAGATGTCAGTGTACACAGAAATCTGAGGAGAAATACATCACATGGACTATTATTAGTAAAGTGCATTAGCTTTGAAAATAAATAATTACAACGCGTGGAGGCATAAGTGTCAAGTTTGTTCCTGTCTCACATATTTGCTCTGAGCAATTTGGGGTGGGATGGAGGATATCTCTATTTAAGGCTGACATTTGAGGACCCCGGATCCTTCAGTCTGATGGTTTGTAAGTTTTTAAGCCTTCTCCTGTCTCAGTTTTGAACCCACAGAATAGACAATAATTCAGTAGAAAATTCTTTTAACAGTCTCATTCAGAGGTGATGGACATCACTTCCTGTAGAACATAAGTTGCCTTGGGAACCAGTCCAAAATATCTTCACAGGAGCTGGAGAATACCTGTAGTAGTTTATGCCACCTTTAGTCACTGGAACATGATGTTAAAATAGTTGACACTCTTTATGGGCAGTGAGTTTAGTAGTTTTTTCTAGGAGTTAGAATATCTAGAGGTAACGTATGGCCCTACAAGTAACTAGCTACATAATATTGATCATGGAACTTAACCTGTCTTCGTTTCTAATTTATTCCTGTAGAAAATGGAAAATTATAATATTAAGATCAGTGATTTTTGAAGGAACAGCAAAATATACATGGGAAATTTTAGGGTGATTCTCATTAAATATTCACTGTTATATTGTTAGATTATTATTTTGAGAGCTTACATATCAACAAAAAATAAAAAATGATTAATACTAAAGAAAATATATAGACATTTGAGTAATTGAAAAATATCATTGATCAATTTATAAAGACAATTTTCAAATAAAATTGGAATAAAAATACTTTCATTCTCCTCATTTAAATTATGAGAATTTTTATAAATACGTATTATTTTTATCTTTATTGAGGAAATGAACAAATAGAAATTATATGTATTTAAGGTGTAGACATTTATGTTTTGATATATGTATATATTGTAAAATGATCACACAATCAAGGTTGCTAAAATAACCATATTTATCACCTTACATATTACCATTTTTATTGTATGTATAATGAAAGCAATTAAGAACTTCCTTCTGCCGGGCGTGGTGGCGCGCGCTTGTAATCCCAGTACTCTGGGAGGAGGAGACCAGAGGATCCGGGTTCACAGCCAGCCTCAGCTCTTTCTCTCTCTCTCTCTCTCTCTCTCTCTACTTAGTGAGGCCCTCCGCAACTTCGTGAGACCCGGTTTCAAAATAAAGCATAAAAAATAGGGCCAGGGGTGTAGCGCGGAGGTAGAATGCCCCTGCGTTCAATCCCCGGTACCGCAAAAAAAAAAAAAAAAAAACTTCCTTCTTAGCAAAATTCAAGAATAAAATCAAGTGTTGTTAACTATACTAACCATGCCATACATCAGATCTTTGAATGTTACTCATCTTGAGTAAATACGATTTCTATCCTTTGAGCAACGTATTTTCATTTCTCACACTCAGTAACCCCTGGCAAAGAGCATTCTATTTTCTGCTTCTTTCAGTTTGACTAATTTTTGGTTCTATATATAATTAAGATTATGCAAGTTTTTCTTTTTCTTCTGCATCTGGCTAACTTATTTTATCATAAAGTCCTCCTCATTTACCCAGGTGGTCACAAATGGCAAAGTTTCCTTATTTGTTCTGTCTTATATTACTATATAATAAATTTCCTTTATCAATTCATCTATCAGTATAGATTTAGGTTGTTTTTTTATCTTGGCTACTGAGAATAATGCAGCAATTAATATGGGAGTAAAGAAATCTCTAAGAAATCCTGAATTCATTTACTTCAGATATATTCCCGTAAGTGGAGTTGCTGATTCTTGTAGTAATTCTATTATTTTTTTTGAAGAACCTTCAAACCATTTTCCACAACTGCTGTGCCAATTTTAATAAGAGTATGGAAAAATGCTCTTTTATACACATTCTCACAAACACTTGTGATCCATTGCCTTTTTTACAGTAACCATTTTAAAAGGCATGAAATGATATCTCATTGTGGCTTTGAGTTGCAGTTTTCTAATGATCAGTAATGCTAAGCACCTTTATATACCTGTTGACCATATGTATGTCTAATTTTGACAAATATTTATTCAGATCATTAACTCATTTTTATCAGGTTTTTTTGCTCTTGAGTTATTTGAATTAGTTATACATTTTGGATATTAATCCCTTATCAAACCTATGGTTTAGAAATATTTTATCCCATTTGATAGTTTGCTGTTTTTTCCTCTGTTGACTATCTCCATTTCTTTAGAGAAGCTCTTTGGTTTAATGAAATTTCACTTGTCTGTTTTTGTTTTTGTTTTTGTTACCTGTGCTTTTGGTGTCCTATCCAAAAACATTCAATTGAAAGACTTAAACACTGAAAAGCATAATATAGTGATGAAGTGCATCAAAGAAGACACATACAAATGGACAGACATCCTATGATAGTGGACTGTAAGAATTAATATTTTCCAAATATACATGATGCCCACAGTGATCTACATATTCAGTGCAATTCCTATCCCACTCCTAATGATATTTTTTTTACAGAAATAGAAAAAAATCCTCAAAAAGAAGACCTCAAATCCCCAAAGCAATCTTGAGAAACAATTAGGGGGAGGCATTACATTTCAAATTTGTTTTATACTTTTATTGGTGCATTATAGTCTCACATCATAATGTAGTTCATAGTGATAGTGACATACATGCACACAGCACTTGGTGAGTTTTACCCCAGCTCTCTCCCTACTACATCATATTGAGATTGGCATTGGTATGCTCATATTTGTACATAATGTCAATGGAATTGGTTCCCTCATTAATTCTCCCTTCCCTCCCTCCTCTAGACCACCTTCATTACTCCACTGGAATTTCTTCTCAATTATCTAAAATCTCTCCTGTATCCTGATTACCCCCTAGCTTCCACATATGAGAGAAAACATATGACCCTTCATTTTCTGTGACTAGCTAATCTCACTTAACATAATGTTCTCCAGGTCCATCCATTTTCCTGCAAATAACATAATTTTGTTCTTCTTTTTTGCTGAGTAGAATTTCATTGTGTGTACATCACATAATTTTGTGATCCATTCATCTGTTTATGGACACCTTGGTCAGTTCCATAATTTGGCTGTTGTGAATTGTGCTCCTATAAACATAGATATGCATGTATCACCAATATTCTGATTTTAGTCCCTTTGTAAAGATATCCAGGAATGGTATAGCTGGATCATATGGCAGATCCATTTCCAGTTTTCTGAGGAATCTCCACACTGATCTCCATAGTAATGGCACAAAATGAACATAAAGACCAGTGGAACAAAATGAAAATTGCAGAAACAAATCTATGCATTTATGGTCAAGTGATCTTCATAAAAGTGTGCCAGACACACAAAAGGGAAAAGAATAATCTCTTAAATGGTGCTGAGAAAACTGAATATCCCATGTCAAACAATGAATTTGGACCCTTATATCAAGGCATTTGAAAAAAATTAACACAAAGTGAACTAAAGACTCAAATATAAGACGAAAATTCATAGAACCACTGAAATGAAAAAGGGAAATGCTCCTTAACATTGTACCATGTAAGTTTCTTCAATATCTATTTTGTTGAGAGCTTTCATCATGAATAGATGTTGAATTTTGTCAAATGCTTTTTTATAACTATTAAGAAAAACATGTAGGTTTTATGTTTTGCTGTTTTTATATGGTGTGACTCATTGACTCCTGTGTGTGTGTTGTACCATCTCTGAATCACAGGGATAAATTCCACCTGACTATGGTGTATAATTCATTTAACATACCATTAAATTCAGTTTACTAACATTTTGTTGAGGATTTTTTTATAGAAATGTTCATGAGAGATAAAAGCTTACTTTCCTTTTCTTGTGGCGTCTTTGACTTTGCTAACAGAGTTGTATTAATCTACTTTATGTTTTGTAGCAAAATGCCTGAGCCAGGGTAATTTATAAAGAATAGAAGTTTAATTATCCATGATTTTGGGGCCTAGGAAGTCCAAATACTTGGTGCCAATATCTGCCCAACATCTGGTAATAGCCTTCCTGCTGCTCATGACATGACAGAGGGCATCATGGATGAGACAGAGCAAATTTGTGGCAGTTCAAGTCTTTCTTCCTTTTCTAATAAAGCCACCAGTTACATCATGGAGGCCCCAGCCTGATGAACTTATCCAAGCCTAATTATCTCCCTACCTCATTGAGACTCCAAATGTCACCAACATACAATATAGGGATTACATTTCCAACATAGGAAATATGGCGAACACATTCAAACCTTAGCAAGGGTGATGTGGCTTCGTCAAAGGAGTTTGGAAGTTCTCATTCTTCAAATTTTCTTCTTTTAATATTTGATAGAATTCACTCATGTAGCCATCTTATTATGGACATTTCTTTGCTGGGAAGTTTTTCTATTAATATTTCAATCTGTTAGTGGTCTGTTCAGGCTTTTTATTAATTCTTAATTCAGTTTTGGTGGTACATTGTATGCTTCTAGGAGTTTACATTTTTATTTGATATTATCCAATTTCTGGGAGTATATTTGTTTATTAGAATCTCATATTCTTTTTATTTCTAAGGTGGTTATTTTAATATCTCTTCTTTTATCTCTCATTTATTTATTAGAGCCTTCCTTCTTTTTTTCTTAGTGCAGCTATGCTTTTGCTGATTTTTATTTTTTTCAAAAGAAATAACTCTTAGTTTTGTTCATTTTTCTACTGCTTTTCTACTTGCTATTTCATTTAATTTGTCCTTATATTTAGTATTTTAAACCTCTGTCAACTTTGGTCCTAGTTTGTTCTTCTAATTCCTTGAGGTATAATGTTAGGTTGTTTATTTTATATCTTCCTTCTTTTTATTGTAGGTGTTTATCGATGTAATTTCCCTCTTAGAACAACTTTTGTTTACAGCCCATAAATTTTAGTAAGTTCTATTTTTATTTCCATTTGTCATGAGATATATTTAAAATTCTGTATAAACAGATTTTATATTATAAGTATCTTGTTACTCATTGTTGGTTAAGGGCCATATAAGGTCTCTCACATAATTATTGTTTTTAATAATTTAAGTTGACACTTTCTGCCAAACAACATAATAAATAGTAGATATGCATTTACAATAAAGAACAAGGTAGATACAGTCTCTATCCCTGTGGATCTAAGTTCTAGTTAGAGACCAAAGATATGTAAATAAAAAGAGGAAAATAGCACCAGGCATGGTGGCACATGCTTGTAATCCCAGTATTTGGGAGGCGGAGACCGGAGGATCCGGGTTCGCGGCCAGCCTCAGCTACTTAGTGAGGTCCTCCGCAACTTCATGAGACCCAGTTTCAAAATAAAGTATAAAAAAAAATTAGGGCTGGGGGTGTATTTCGGAGGTAAAACACCCCTGGGTTCAATCCCCGGTACCGCAAAAAAAAAAGGAAAATAAAACAAAAATCTAGACAGAGAAATGGAAAACTGTCTTGTTAAGGAAACAAAGTTCTTCTAGGAAATACTGTAATAAAAGCTTCAACCACATGGTATTATTTAGGATGACATCTCTAAAAATTAATAAGGAAATAGGGTAAAAGCTAAGAGTATTCTAGGTAAAGGGAGTGAATAACAGGCTTAGGCATTGCTATTTGATATGGACTAAAATGTTCTAGAAACTGACAGAGGATGTTGTGATTGGGGGTGAGTTAGAAATGGCCAGCAGCCAGAGATAAAGTTAGAGGGCGAAGCTGGGGCTGGGTCACTAGGCCATGTTGAAGAGTTTGGATTTTGTTCAAAATCTAATGGAAAGCTGTTACAAGATTTTAAGAAGGTGACCAACATGATGTAAATTACATTTTTAAAAAATTACAGCATAGAATGTATTAGGAAGCCACTGGAGAAAGCAGTTAAGAGTCTGTGGCCAAAGTCCAAGTATTGATTGTGAATTGGACAAGGGTGGTATCAGCAGTGATGGGGGGAAGTAGAATGAATCAAAGAGTTGCAGAGCTAGAAAGGACAAGATTTGCCATTGAACTGGTTAGAGGGGTAAGAGGCTGAAGTGAAGCATGGCTGTCATTCCTGACTTTGGTATCTGGCATTTTATTGCTGTTGACTAAGTAAAAAAAAAAAAAAAAAAAAAAAACTGGCAAGAACCGTTTGAGTTAAAGATCAAGATTTTATTTTGAAGATTGTCTTAGCCAGCTCAGTATTTCATAAGATAAAATGCCATGAACCAGGTGGCATAAACAGCAGAAATTTGTTTTTCACAATTCTGAAGGTTAGAAGTCCAAGATCAAGATGTTGGCGATGCCATATTCATCCCGAAGTCTCTCCTCTTGGCTTGCACAGTGCTATTTTCTGAGTGGCCAGGGACCAACTCAGCACTCCCCCCTTTATCATATGTAATGCTAAAGAATAACGATGGGAAATGCTGGAAGTGCAAAGTTCTGAGGTAAAGAGGTACCATTTGGAACAGCCTGGACTCTGTTCTGCCTCCAGTAGAAAAGAAAGTTGCAATAGTCAGAATTCTCCAGAGGAAAACAATCAACAGGGTATGCATATGTATGATCATAAAAGGGGACTCTAGGTAGTGCCACATGGCTGCGGATAGCCACAGTAGTTGTCTGCATGCCTGAGAGTTAGAGGAACTAGTAGCTGCTCAGTCCAAGAAGCTGGATCCTCGAAATTTGGGGGACCAATTATGTAGCCTCAGTACAAGACCGAAAGGCCTGTAAACTCCCTGGAAAATCACTAATGAGAGTATATGTTGGAAGAGTAAAAGAACTGGCGTCTGATGTCCTCAGGCAATGACACCAGCAATGGAAGCACTCACTCAAGAAGAATCCAACTTGCCTCCTCTCTGCTTCCTTCTTCCTCTACCTTGTGTTCCATCTGGGCCCCAGCCTATGGGACACTGCCATTCATGTTCAGGTTGGGACTCCCCACTTAGTGTCCTATCCCACATGCCAGTCATCTCTAGAAACACCTTCATCAACACACCTAGAGGTCTCTTGATCTAAGCATTTCTCAATTCGATCATGTTCACAATCCAGAATAATCATCACAGATGTCCTTTAACACTTTTTTTTTTTTTTTTGCGGTACTGGTGATTGAACCCAGGAGCATTTTACCTCTGAGTTATACCCCCAGCCTTATTTTTTATTCTTTTTAATTTTTATTTTTTGCAGTACTGGGGATTGAACCCAGGGGCATTCTACCTCTGAGCTACACCTCCAGTCCTATTTTTTTTTTCTTTATTTTGAAACAGAGTCTCACTAAGTTACAGAGGGCTTCAAGAAGTAGCTGAGGCTGGCCACGAACCCACGATCTTCCTGTCTCAGCCTCCCAAGTACTGGGATTACAAGCATGCATCACCATGACCAGCCTTCAACACTTTAAACCAAGATTTTATGTAACACCTGGGCTATAAAACCCAGGGCAGTATTTCCAGGATCTCTCAACTGTGGTATATGTACAGACAAGACTCAATCCAACCCTGGCAGATTTCTTGAGCCTTGGGGGTCTAGCTCTTATAAATCCCATGTTTTGTTTTATTTTGCTGCCTATCTATAAATAATAAACCCAGTTCATACAATTTGTTCTATGCACAGATGGCCTGTCTCACTAAACTCCAACACATTGGTGGCTAATGCACTATGAGTCTGATTCACAGCTTGTACATGGTCACTATCTATCTATGTGCTCCTTGACCTCATTTTTTTTTTTTTTTGCGGTACCAGGGATTGAACCAAGGGGCATTCTTCCTCCGTGCTACACCCCTGGCCCTATTTTTTATACTTTATTTTGAAATCAGGTCTCATGAAGTTGCGGAGGGCCTCACTAAGTAGCTGAGACTGACCGCGAACTTGGATCCTCCGGTCTCCGCCTCCCAAGTACTGGGATTACAAGCGTGTGCCACCACGCCCGGCCTTGACCTCATTTTTGTGTGTGCAGTGAGGAGAGAGAGAGAGATGCTAAGAAGTGTCATCGAGTTTGGACTACGAATTATATAATTACCCCACATAAAAATTTTCAAAGTGAATAATGAATTAAACATTCTGAGACCTTGTATTTCTCAGAATAATTTCCCCTTTCAATTAATGAGACTTTTACACATTATAAAGTATAAATTTGAGGTTTAGATCACTTGACACTTTGAAGGTTAGACTTCAAAGGGTTCCCCCACTTGTCACTGATGATATTGAAGTGATTTGTCAATCTAATCTAATTATTTTGTAGGTGAAATGCTCTTTTTCCCAAGAAATATTTTAGAAGTTGTCCTTGTTTTCTTTTACATTATTAAGTTTCAATGAAATATGCTCAGTTATGTGATCATTCCTCATTTATCCTGTTTGGTACTCTACCTAACTTCTATCCAATAATAATTATCTGTCTTTAATTTCAGAATATTTTGGATATTTGTTAATATACTTTCACCCTTTCATTTTTAACTTTTTTGAGATTAATACTAAAGAATAGTTTTTATTTCTCTCCCTCAAACTTTCACCATAAAATATATATTTTGTCTTTCATGAAGCATTTCTCTACTTCTTACTGCCTACTCATTCATTTATTTTTTATTTGTATTTTCAGTATGGTTTATATTACAGTGCTTAGAAGTTTTATTTCATGTATTTTATTTTTTATAGTCAGCATTATTTTGTGTGTATGTATGTACTGGGGATTGAGCCCAGGGGCATTCTACTACTAATCTATACCCACAGCCCTTTTGGTTTTTATTTTGAAATGGGGTTATTACATGCTGGTCTTGAAACTGGGATTCTCCTACCTCAATCTCCCAAGTACTGGAATTATAGATGTGTATCACCATGTCCAGCAACACTTAGCATTTTCAGTTGACTATTTCTTAAAATTTCTTTTGTAACTAATATATTTGCCTCATCTGTTTAGTGCATATCATGCATATTTAAATTTCCAAAGTGTCTATTGAGATTTAGATGCATATTCTTTTAAATAGAGGTTTAGGTTTCTTTCTCAACTTCTTAGACAAATAGTTCTCAGATATTTTCCTAGCTGCATTAGATATCATGGATGATACACCTATTCAGGGTGAGAGATTCAAATCCCACGCATATTGTTTGCCATTCCTAAAGTGTTTGGTGGCCTAGTTGTCCATCAACAGATAAATGGATTACAAAATTATGGGAAATACACGCAGTGGAATTCTACTCAGCTACAGAGAAGAACAAAATAATATTATTTACAAGAAAATGGAAGGACCTGGAAAACATTAGGTTAAGTGAGATTAGCCAATCACAGAAGGAGAAGGGTCATATGTTTTCTCTAATATGCGCAAGCTAGGGAGTAGTGGGGATACAAAAGGGACTTTTTACAATGGTGGAGAAGCCTCAGTGGAGCCAGGGAAGTGGTCTAAGGGAAGGGGAAGGGGAAGAATGATTTTCATCAATGGAATTACTACCATTGACCATGTGTACATATGAGAATATACCAATGTCAATCT
>PVJS01014595.1:0-40130 GCA_004027185.1 Glis glis | reverse complement strand
GTGTGTGTGTGTGTGTGTGTGTGTGTGTGTGTGTGCTGTGCTTGTGCATGCATGAGCTCTTCCATAGCCCACATTGTAACAGTTGAAAGGACCCTGCCTCCCCACTGCAGGAACTTGTTCCGTGTGGTTTTCTCATCTCCTTTGGCTTCCACACGGCCTCCTCCCGGCCCATCTGCTAGGTCCTGCCTCACCCCTCTCCTGCTCCTCTTTGAGGTGGTAACTAGACCAATGCAGCAATGCCCTTGCGGCTGCCTTTTCAGTTTCTCAGCCTCTCTCAGATTAATGGAACAGAAACATGTGCTTGCATCTGATGCCAGTAATCATATCCTGAGTGACCACAGAGAGGGAGATTAAGCAAAGGTACTGGCCCGGTCCCGGGGGATTCAGTTACAGGAAGAAAGCGTTTCTTGACATCAGCCGTGCTGGCGCTTCCGCTCGCCCCTCCTCCTCTCCCAGGCCCGCTAAGCCCCTGGAATATTTTCCATAAGATTAATTAAAATCTATCCAGCAATGGTAAAAGTTGCTGGAGAACTGGGTTTTGATCTACATTCCGATTTGCACTCGTGGATGTGAACAGAACACATTTCCATATTCTTTGCTTTGATGTAGTCCCTGTGATTATCTACTTTGGACATGTGCTTTCAAACAGTGAAAAGTAAACAAGCACACGGTTGTCTGGCCTGATGGCTTCATCCAGCAGGTATCAACTGTGAGCATACGCTCCTCTAATAGGACAACATCCCTGCCCCCGAGCAGTGAGGCACAGGCTCAAATGCTGTGGTGGGAGGTCCTGTACCTCAGCACTCCTGGTTGGGGAAACCCCAGGAGGCTTTGTGGGGGGGGGAAGTAGCATTTGAGATGAGCCTTGAAGGACAGGTAAGATGTCGACAGATGCCAATTAAAAGAAAAAGCATTCCATGTGAAAGGTCCAGCCCGAGCAAGAGTATTCAGAGATGAGTGGGAATTTGAGTGAAACTACAGAAATGTAAATGTGCATGTAAAAGGGAAGAGATGGGAAGTGGATCTGGAGAGCCTTGGATTATGAAGAGTTTAAGGCCAGATGTAGAGGTTGTGAATTTATATTATCAGCAGTGGGAGCCGTTGTGGGTTTTAGAGCAAGGGAGTGACAAAATAGTGCCTTCTTGGTCGGGCTTTAAGAAGAATACTTCATCAACAAAGCATCAAATCTTGTTGTGGAGAGAGAGGGTTGGAGGAAAGGGTAGAGGCAGACCCATCAGGAGGCTACTGCAGTGGTCTGAAAAAGATAGAAACTAAGCACTTGGTGGGAACAGAAAGGGAGGGAGGCAGGAGCATGTTGCAAAGAGAATTTGGAAGCTGGGTGGATTGGGAGGTAAGGCCAGTAGGTCAGCTAGAGATGAGGCTAAGACTTAGCAAGTGGATACCGGAGGGGTGGCAATGCCAAGAAGAGAGGGGGATATGAAAGGAGGAATAGTTTGGAACAGAAAATGAGCAGTTCAGTTTGGAATATTGAGGCATCCAAAAAGACATCTGGGACAAGACGCCCCACCAAGGTCGGATGGAACCGGGGCTGGTGTTGACCAGAGAGACCGGATGTCAGGACCATCTTTGTGGCGGTGCCGGGTGAGGCCTCAGAGCAGGTGAGACAGGAAGGGGGGCAGCATAGTTATGGAGGGGAGAGCTGAGCTTAGATCCCAGGGGAGATGGGCACCTCAAAAAGATAAAAAACAACACGAGCTTCCTGCCATGGAAACGGAGAGAGAGGAGGCTTCCTGTCAAATGCTGAAGGGCTGAGGATACGGCAGGGCAGGGCAGCTGGATTTGGGGCTGGGGAGAAGGCCAGGGCAGAGGCGGGGCAGAAGTCAGATCAGAAGCCTGTGAGCAGGAGTGGGTGTGAGGAAGCGTAGGCAGCAAGTGAATTTCCTGCAGAGCTTTTAAAAATAGGAGGGAGGCTCCTCATTTGGGATGAGTGAAGGGCCTCCTGCCAGGTACCCAGGAGACTGACTACGGGGGCTGAGAGGGGCCAAAAGGTGAGCTCTTTTGTGGGAGTTGCATTTCTCTTAGCAGCCAGAAATCCTGGACTCTCCGCATCATAGCAGGGGAGCAATTGATTGTATTGTATTTAGGAGGTACTTGTTAATTTCACAAACCTGACCTCTCCTTCAGCAAGACCTGGAAACTGTTGTCCCAAGGAGCCCAGCACCAATTTAATGGCTTCCAGAATGTTCTGCATCTGATTTTAGGGACCACCCTGGGGAGACAATGATGGAGGCGTTACTTTTCCAGGACCCTGAAAGGAGTTGCATGAAGAATAAACAAAGGGACATGTTGGCTTCCGGAGTCCTTTTTTCTCAAAAGAAAAAGAATCTGTCCTTTTGAAGACAGCCTTGCGGTTCATTGATCTTTCCTCAGGAGAGGCTGTTGATGAGAGACACAAACCCCATAAGGGACAGTCCCCTAGGGAGGCAGCTGAGGAAAGCCTCCCAGGGAAACATTCCCCCACCCACGGCTCCCCACAGGTGGCTCCAACGACCTGCCATCCCAGACTGTCCTCCAGGACCTGCCTATGACGGACGACTGAGCCTCTAAGACTCTGGCTAGTGCTGCTTGTGTATGGTTTAAACACATGTGCCCTGGCTTTGGCCAGCTCCAGGCAGAAGGGAGAGTGTCCAGAATCCAGATTTCGGGTGTGTGGATAAGTTACCTGTTACCAAAGGGGACTACCAAGTCTCCATCATCACTTCTTACTGATACATTTTGTAGCTATTTATCTTTGTCTTCCAACATCCAATTCTTTCAATCTGGAGGAATTCTCCAATGTGTATTATCTTTTAAAATTGGTTTTAATTTCTCTTTTATTTTGAAATAGGGTCTTGCTAAGTTACTGCACACTGGCCTCGAACCTGCGATCCTTTTGTCTCAGCCTCCCAAGTGCTGGGATTACAGGTGTGCATCACTGAGCCCAGCACCGATGTGCAGTATCTCAGAGGGTCTCAATGTACTGCCTCCCTCTATGGAAGCCAAAGCTGTGGTGGGGGGAGGATCAGAAAGTGGGCCAGTAACCCAGGTTCCATCAATCACAGGGGATCCTGAATCTTGCAGGAAAGGCAGAAAGAAGTAGATGTGGTTGATAAATTATTGACAGCTATTGAAAGTCTAGAGGTTCGGCATCAAGTGTGCAGCCTACTGATCTCCTACCCCAGTGTCACTTCCTCCCATAGTGACCTGGGCTCCAGGGTCAGTGGCCTGACCTCCCATGCTTTCTGAATGCTTCTAGGCCTGGCCCCACCCTCCAGGCTTTCTGTCTCTCAGTGAATTTACCTTTCATTCAAGCTTGCCAAAAGGGGTTCTGTGGCTGGCAACCAAGAATCTTTCAATGTAGAACCAATGTACCATCAGGACCTAAGAAATAGCCTCAACTAGACCCAAAAGGCAAACTCCGTATGAAAGTTTCCTCCTGCTAATGACCCCTTCTAGAATGTTTCTCTGCTAGTGGGAGAGACAGAGAATAAACAAATGTCTATACATAAATACACACACTCACATATCAGAGGGCAAAAATAAAAATAAAGTGCAATAAGGAAATGGAGAGTGACATGTTGCTCTGACAGAGTAGCCAAGAGGACAGCTTGGAGGAGGCAGCAGTGAGCAGAGGCCTGAACAGAGCAACGAAGCAGCCAGGCCTGGCATTCAGGAGAAGAGTCCTTCAAGCAGAGGGAAGCCAGAGGGAAAAGACCTATAGCCAAAAAAAAACCCAAAAAACAAAACAAAACAAAGCCAGGAGTGGTGATGCATGCCTGTAATCCCAGTACTTTGAAGGCTAAGATAGGAGGATTGCAGGTTTGAGGCCAGCCTCAACTACTTAGCAAGACCCTCAGCAACTTAGCCAGACCCTGTTTCAAAATCAAACATAGAAAACAGGGCTGGGAGTGTAGTTCAGAGGTAGAATGCCCCTGTGTTCCATCCTACATACCAAATAAATAAAATAATTTTAAAAGTCACCTATTTCCCGAGAACAGGACTCAACTTGTTTGTTGGCTGCAGCTCTTGACCCCATCGTTTGGTTCACTTCCCGGTTTGCTGACAGTGGGGGTTGTGGGCAGGATGGGAGGGCCGGTCAGGAGCAGGCTTAGGACCTGGGCCCTGGGTGAGGCAGGGTCACTTACCTTAGTTGTCTCTGGACACCCAATATGAGCCTCAGGCAGATGTCAGGAGGATTAAATTATTTAATGTCTGGGGAAGTCTTAGCACTAAGTACACAGAACGTGCACTAGAAGGTGGCTATTATTAATATTACTACTCTTATCAATAAATCATAAATAATACATCTCTGTATGCCCACTTGGACTTGGCCTATAATTTTTCCGTATTGAATTTATAATCCACTAAGCCAATATCCATGTTATGTATCTGCCAAGAAACAAATAAAGGCGGCTTAGTTCGCCATATTGTTCTGCTGTCGTTTATCTGGTGAGACCCTAAGCCTCCACCCCCTTTCCTTGACGCAGAAAGGAGAAGGTGGCCTTTGAGCCTTTGGGTGCTTGTTTATTCCCCTGAAGGAGGGAAAATAGAATCCAGCATGGAGCCTCCGCAACAGGTCTTTGTTCCCTGCTCTCTCTCTCTCTCTCTCTCTCTCTCTCTCACTGTCTTTTCTTTCTGCTCCGGTCCATTAAAGTTGGGAACCCAGATGGGGGGCTGCATTCACAGAAGGGGGCGCCATGGGCCCACAGTCCCAGCTTTGGGTGCCTCCTCCTCCTTCCCTCTCCTCCTCTTTCAAGGACTCCTTCTGTCACTCTGCTGCCCCAACTTGTCCTGGCTTCTCAATTGCGCCCCTGTCCTGCCCTGCCCCTGTCTTTGATGACTGAACCAAGTCCCCTGAGCAATAACCCCAGGAAGAGCCTTACATGACCATCCCTGGTGTTTACTATCCATCTGGCCTTAGGAAAGTGAGGTCAAATGAAACCAAACTCCCCCCAGCGGCCATCACCCCACTTCCCTTCATCAGACACTCCTGTTGACCCTTCAGTGAACTGACTCTGAAGCTTTCTTCTCTCTCAAAAACAGGTTGGTTTTCAAGGCTCAGGAAGAGTGACCTTTCATGCCCATGGGTCTCCAGGGCAGGCAGGGGCACTGGCTCTTTCTTCCTGCCAGTGTGGGCAGCCATCTTACTTCCTCACAGACTGACTAGCAGGGTCTCCGCAACTTAGTTACTCTGTATGCATTGCTTTCAGGCATTTAAATTGGTATAATAGCATTTTGGAAGGCTATTTGGTGATATATATGAACAGCCTTAAAAATGTCGATTCCCCTGACCCAGTAATGCCAGCTCTGGGAATTTATCCTGAGAAAATAGTCAGAGATGCAGCCAAAAGTGTATGCATAAGAATGTTTACTTCAGCGCTACTTATAATAGTTTATAAAAATAGTCAGAAACAATCCACAGGAACTTGGCTAAATAATTTATTGTATTTTGCTGTAAAGGAATCTTTGGCAATCTATTTTTTAGATGCACTTAAAGCATGCTTGATGATATGTGTGTTAGTCTGCTTTCTGTTACTACAACGAGTACCTAAGATAATCAGCTTATAATGAGGGAAGGTTTGTTTTGGCTCACAGTTTTGGAGGTTTCGATCCACAACTAATTAACCCTCTTGCTTTGGGATTATGGGAGGCATATCATGGCAGGAGTGCATGGTGAAGAAAAACCATTCACCTCATGGTCAGGAAGTGAAAAAGAGAGGAATAGGAAGGGGCTGGGGCGCAGCTATGCCCTTCAAGGACACACCCCCAATGACCTAACACCTCCCACTTGGTCCCACCTCTTAAAGATTCCACCACCTGCCAATACTGCCACGCTGGGCCAAAGCCTTTAACATAGGGGCCTTTGGGAGGCAGTGCAGATCCCAGCTGTAGCAGTGTGCTTGATGGGTGTTCTCCTTTGCCCTCCGATTCCTTCTCCTTTGTCCAGGCTCCCTGCCCTCCAACCTCCTTCTGGGTTTGTCCAATGGGAGGCATAGCGGGAAGTGTGAGTAGGCAGGGTTTTATTCCTGGGCTTCTTCTCTCCATAGATTTTGTCAGGCATCACCCTGGCCCACCTACCTTCCCCACCCCTGCCTTCATGTTCCAGTAACTGCTCCCTCCTGGGCCTGGAGACTCAGCCGCAGATCAGATTACCAGTGTGTTTAGTGCAGGTGGCGGCAGCACCACTCTGGGTCCCTTAACCTGTCCTCAGAGGTTAAAGGGAAACTTATTTCCTGCTAGAATCCTAATTGCAAATAAAAAAATGTATATATGCATATATTTATACATATATATTTATATATTTACATATGTATATATTTACATAAATATATATATTACATATATATATGCTTACACTGTAAATTTAAGCTAGAAAACAGTATAATCCCAACTTTGTATGTAAATAAGTACACACACACCTACACAGCAGGGGAAACAAGACTGGAAGGAACTACAGCACACTATTCACCATCTTTGCCTCTGGATTGTGGGGTTGTAGGCAATGTTTCCTTGTCTCTATACAATTGTGCATATTCTTGGAAATCGTGCAACACCTTTAAGGTGAAAGAATGTTTAAATCAACCTACATTTTAAACAAACTGAAGTAAAATGGAAGAATTAACTATACAATGAAATTTAAGTAAACACATGATAGTATAACTTAAAGGGAAATATAAATATCTGGGTAGGAATTCTTGCTAGGTCTCGACTGTTATCAATCACATGTTATCGAGTGCTGAGATGCCTTCCCTAAGCCGTCCTGCTGCTTAATATAACTTCTTGCTGGGCTTGGAATCTTTCAGAAGCTGCACTTGTTCTGGCTTTGGCCTTGTGTCCAGTTGTGCTGGGAGTGGGGAGGGGACGAGCGAGCAGAGGGGCCTCGGATCAAGCTGACAGATCAGACCTGAGCAGGTCATACGTTGACAACCTCCAAAGTGTAGCCTTAAATGTCGTTTCACACTTATTTAATGGATATAGAGGAAAATCTGACTACTAATAAAAATCTTAAGTCTCTATGCTTAGAACAAACACCAAACAAAACATAATAGTTTATTTTATTTGAAATGGTCTTTCTTTCAGCAATTTTTCTAATACCCCTAAATAGAGACAGATCGCTACCTACCCACTTAGGCTAGAAGTAATACATATGTGGATATGGTTACAAAGACTTGTTCAAAATGTTCAAAAGTTGGGCTGGGGGTGTGGCCCAGTTCAATTCCCATCACCAAAAAGAAAAATTTGGGGGGGGGATGTAGATGAGTGGAGTGGAATTTCATGTCCTCAAACGTTTTTTTATAATGCTTGGTTTTGTTCAAATTTTTATCTTTTTCAAGTAACTCTTTTTTAAATTAATTAATTAACTCTATACTTTTATTGGTGCATCATAATGAAATTTTATTTTGTCATAAAGAAGAACAAAATTATGTCTTTCATGTCTTTTGAATCAGATGGTTTCTTTCAAGACATCTTAAAGAACTTACATTTTTTTTTTTTTGTGGTACTGGAGATTGAACCCAGGGGATTCTACTTCTGAGCTACACCTTCAGCCCTATTTTTTATTCTTTATTTTGAAACAGGGTCTCACTAAGTTGTGGAGGGTGTCACTAAGTAGCTGAGGCTGGCCACGAACCCGGATCCTCTGGTCTCAGCTTTCCAAGTACTGGGATTACAAGTGTGCACCACCACACCCGGCTGGACTTACATTTTTTTAGGAAAATAGCCGGGTGTGGTGGCGCACGCTTGTAATCCCAGTACTTTGGGAAGCGGAGACCAGAGGATCCGGGTTTGCGGCCAGCCTCAGCTCGCGCGCGCACACGCGCTCTTTCTCTCTCTCTCTCTCTCTCTCTCTCCCTCTCTCTCTCTCTCTCTCTCTCTCTCTCTACTTAGTGAGGCCCTCCGCAACTTTGTGAGACCCGGTCTCAAAATAAAGTATAAAAAAAAATAGGGCCGGGGGCGTAGCATGGAGGTAGAACGCCCCTGCGTTCAATCCCCGGTACCACAAAAAAAGGAGAATAAAATTGATTACTTGTACCTAGTAAGCACTCACCACATAGCACTTCTGGAGTGTCAGCTCCTGGAGCCTACATTTCTGGTCGCAGGTAGAGGAACAGCCTAGAATAGCACCAGGCAACTTGCTTGAGCTGGTCATAAAAATAACGACAAATTGTTAACCTTACATATTTACTGCTACATGCCAGGCTGGGTTCCAAGTACTTCCTGCATGCATACCCATTTAATCTTCAAAACTGGCACTTGGGCTGGGGCAGGGGGTAGCTCAGCGGTAGAGCATGAGCTTAGCAAGCATAGGGCCAATCCCCAGCACCAAACCAGACTGAACAGCAACAACAACAAAACACCTGGCACTACTGCAATCCTCATTTGACAGACGAGGACTCAGAGCACAGAGAGGTGACAGAACTTGCCTAAGGTCGCACGTCCCGTAAATTAGTGGAACCCAGACTTGAACCGTGCATTGGCGCCTAACCAGGCGCTGAAGCCACCAAGCCTTTTTGTACCCATCAGGAGTATATTTTACATTTCAACGCAAGAAACTCTGGCCAGAGGTTCCATTTCACCAATCACATCAAGAGTCACACGTGGAAACCTGAGTTAACTGGAGCAGTGTTTCTGATGTATTCCCACCATCTTTTAGCACCCCTCATAGATTGGTAACTGGGACAGCTGCCCAGCTCTTCTGCCCCTAAATCCAGCTCTGCTAGGCATCCAAGTGTCCCTGATCATGGCCCATGACAGAGGAAACCTCAGATGCAATTTCTCAGTCTCAGAGCCAAGAAAAGCTGCGTCTTGCTGTCCCCTGAGCTTTGGGTTTCCTGCACACGCTCTGCCTTCTGATTTGCCGAAAGAGAAAATAGTGTCTGCATCTTTGGGCATCCTTTGTAATGACCAGTTTCCTCCCAATCAGTTAGACGCCACTCCTGCAACGAACCGCCCTCACCTTCCTCCCAGCTCCAGAGGTGAACGTGTTCACTAATTACCTTCATCTGCAAAGACCGCGTGTCTCTGAGCAGCGTGCCCACAGCAGGACGTTGGAAAAACCTGCTGCAGGTTAAAAAGCAGACCTGCTTTTAATTTATTAAAAGACTTGGCATTTTTTCTCCCACTGAGCATTTTAAAATGCAATTAGACAAAATGGAATAATAATCAGGCAAAAGTACTTAGGAGTTTTCACATCTGGGGCTATCCTTTCTCCCGCGCCTTCCCATGCCTGGGCCTTTCAGCTGGGACAGTATGCCTACGGGGTTGACATTAATGACCTTCCTTACTCCATCCCCATGTCCCTGAGGATCCAGGTGCTTTTGAATCAACCAGTGGACTTCCACACCACCCTTTTTAGATGCCAGGGAGCCTACTGTCTAATAGACACACACTGGGCTATGGTCAGTCTTGACTGGACAGTAAATCAAATTTTCCCAAGACCATGTCTGGGCACTTGCATTTTAAAACAAGTTTCTTAGGTAATTGAGGTGCTCAAAACACTTAGGAGCCACTTCAAATTCCAGAAAGCAGGTCTGTATCTACCTTTCCCATCGTTGAATCCTGGACTCCACAGTGTCTGGAACATGGAAGCCCCAGATGAACATTGACTTAGTGAATGGATGAAAGTTCATAAGACATAGTAAAAGTTTTTTGGAAGACAAAAAGGAAGAAGAGTCCCACCTCATTCACCGGGAGGTATAAGGACATGGTACAGGAGGATGTGCCAGGAAAGTCATAATTTTAATTTTGTTAACACATTCAAGTACATATAGCGCTCAGGGATTTTGTGTTGTATACAAATTACATACATCACAGGAGTACCTATGTGCCCAATGAAGAGAAATCTCATACTCATTAAACATTCAACATTGGGCCATCGCCACTGGCATTACAAGAATAGAAAGAAAAATGGTGGAGCCGGGCGTGGTGGCGCACACTTGTTATCCCAGTACCTTGGGAGGCGGAGACCGGAGGATCCGGGTTCGAGGCCAGCCTCAGCTCTCTCTCTCTCTCTCTCTCTCCCTGTCTCTTTCTCTCTCTACTTAGTGAGGCCCTCTGCAACTTCGTGAGACCCGGTTTCAAAATAAAGTATAAAAAATAGGGCCGGGGGTGTAGCGCGGAGGTAGAACGCCCCCGGGTTCAATCCCCAGTACTGCAAAAACAAAACAACAAAAAATAAAAAAAGAAAGAAAAATGGCGGACTAAGCTGAAAGGGGCAAGATTCTGCCTGGGATGCTGACATCCATGCCATAAATGCCTAAAGTGGTGTGTGGTTCTGTGATATTTAAGAGTCTTCTGATTGTATCACAGCCTCTTTCACCTATCTCCTGTCCGGGTCTGGCTGCCCCTCCATGTGCCCACAGGGTGGTCCCCACGCACAGCTGAGGATGTTGTCTTATTAAAATGTGCCTGTGTTGGCTTTCAGTTGCTATGACAAAATATCAGAGATAAACAACTTAAAAGGAGAAAAGATTCATTTTGGCTCATGGTTCAAAAGTTTTCACTTTTGGTCACTTGGCCCCACTGCTTTGGGGCCTGCAGTGAGGCAGAACATCAAGGCAGAAGAGTGTGGCACAGGAAACGGCTCACCCGCGGCAGCCAGGAAGCAAAGAGAAAAAGCAGGAAGAGACCAGGCTGTACAATCCCCTTCAAGGGCACACCCCCATGACCTAACTTCCTCCCACTAGGCTCTGCCTCCTAAAGGTCTCAATGCCTCCCAATAGTGCCACAGGCTAGGGACTCTGGGGGACATGGAAGATCCAAACTAAAGCAGTACCAGTGAGCCCCTCTGCGCTGGAAGGCCTGGGGTATCGGGTCATGATCCCCAGGCCTTGCAAGGTACATGCTCATGCCTAATAAGCTCTCTATAAATGTTTGTCAAATCCATCCATCCATCCATCCATCGATGCGGATTTCAGCAATTAAAACTCTTTTCATTGCACTGGGATTTTTGAGCAGAACAAAGAGTTCAAAGAGCACTGTGAGCCTCAGAAAGGAAGCTATTCCCACTTCATCAGCTTCTCCCCGTCCTATTTCCTCATACACCCCAGCCCTTCCCCTATGACTTAATGGACAGCTAATCAAATGCAGTTTTGTTCTTTAAAAAGAAACTCACCAGTATGAAAGGCTTCCTGTGAATTCCTTACCCAATCAGGGCACTTCATGCTGCGAGTGCAAAACCAGATTTGGATATTGGCCAGATTAAATCTGCACTTGAATTCTCTTTCTCCTCTCTCCCTTCCTTCCTTTTTTCTTACCTTCTTTCCCTCCCTCCCTTTCTTTGGCCCAGCCACTGCCCTCTGCACATGCATTGCATCTGAAGCAGAATAACATTCTCCATCATGCGCCCCAGCCGTCGCCAGATCAATTGCTCCAAGTCCAACTTATAAAAGATTTAAAGGGAAATAATCACCGAGGCAGCTTGTTTGGATTTCAACCCTCCCGGCACTTCCCTGGCCCAGCACTGTTCTCCACTGGAAGGGCCCATCAATTTACTGTCCCTGGCCTATGAGAAAAGTCTCGGACATTTGGGCAGGAAATCAGAGTCCCCCCAGCTGCATGAATGTCACTGTGTACGTGCAATCCTCCCGGAGCCATGAACAAGGCCGGCTAGCCCAGCCTCCTTTGAGCTCGCTCACTGGCCTCTGTAGCTCCATGTCCCAGGACGGGAGTGTGTCCTCAACATCTGTGAGCCAGGGGCTTGGCCCTCAGTGGGCTGGCACTTCCAACATACCTGCGACAAGAGAGACCTTGGGTTTGACCTTCTGACTTTTGATTGACGACTAGGAGAGGTTGACGGGACTCTCTTTTGCGGTGACCATTCTTTTCACGTGACAAATGTTCTCTGAGCACCGTGTGTGTGCCAGGCCGTGTGCAGGTGCAGAGTCTATTGGCAGGTTGCCCAGCTTCGTGCCTGGGAGCAAAATGCATGTGAACTTGGTCATCCAATGCAACGCCCAGGTGCAGTTCTCACTGGAAAGGCCACAGACCAAACTGTAACTGTGAGTCTAGAGCATGATACACAAACTGCACCTCAGAGTCACCTTCAGATGGATGCCCAAGAGCCCCCTTTGCTCCTGGTCTTTTTCTCCTTTTTATTATTATTATTATTTTTTAATTTTAAAATAGGGTCTAGCTAAGTTGCTGAGGCTGGCCTTGAACCTGTGATCCTCCTGTCTCAGCCTCCTAAGTACTGAGATACAGTCTCTTTTTTCTTTCCTGGTCCTCTGCTTACCCCTAGGCTGGAGGCCCATATGCCAAAGTCATGAAGGCTGCTCTTGGGGCCTCTCCAGCAGATTCTCACAGGGTTAGAGCCTTAACAACCTCCATGCCAGGAGGTGGAGGCCTTTCCATGGGACAAATGACCTTGCCTCTTGCACTCCACAACCTTGATGCAGTGTTGTGCCGAAGGACTACCCTCCCTCACTAGGGACGGGGATAGAGCGGATGCAGAGGATGAATGAGGGCACCCAGAGGGGCTGACAGACAAAACAGAGTGGAGTCATATCCCATGCAGTATTTGAGACGTGCACCCAAACACTATTTTATTCATCTGAAATTCAAATTTAATGGGGAGTCCTCTGTTTTTATTCCCTAAGTCTGGCAACCCTCCTGTCACAGGAGAAGTGTTGATCCCATGAAGGGTCCGGAGCAGTTCCCAGCAGGGGAGAGAGGGAGACGCAACTCAGGGCCGGTGGGGTCCTTGGCTTGCGTGACAGAAGAGAATTCAGCACACACCAGTCAGAGCCATAGACAGAGGTTTATTTAGGAAAGCAAGAACTACACATTCAAAAGAGATTGCAGGCATCTCCAGAGTGAGAGAGACACCTTTAGGGGTGCGTGGCTCTTCTTTTATAGGAGACTTCCATGAGGGGTGGAAGACACTATGGGGTGTTTTGTCATCTTCCAGGTCCTGATGGGGCCTTCACTGTCTTATTAGTAGGTATCTCTTGTGCTTAAACTATCCAGGGACCACTAACAGTGCTCAAAGAGACTGCTCTTTTGTTTACATCATTTACTGGTGGATGGCTAACAGTGCCCAAGGAGACTGCTCTTCTGTGTGACATCTGTCCTCCAACAAACAGGTATCTCTCCTGCTTAACTATTCCTACATTGGATAATTAGCAGCTTGAGGTACTTTGCGAGTTTCCAGGATGGTGTCTGGCCCTTTCTGGGTCTTTTGTGTGGCCTCTGTTGTCTGATCAATAGACACCCCCTCGAGGGTACTGGACAGTGCTCAGGGTAATTAGTAAAGACTCGTACATTTCTTAGAGACTGACCAACAGGCCTGGCTGAGGAGTAAGGGTATTGGGGGATTTTGCCACTGGCTTCCACATCAAGGTTGCATCTTCCTTGTTGTTCCTTTACATTTCCTTTCTGCCTATTTCTTTTATCCTAGCTTATGACCAAGGAAGCTCAGGGCCACTTCAGGAAGGTTACTCCTTACTTCCTACCACCACAATTACCCTGATTCAGCTGGCAGGGCTGCCCCTGCGGGCAGTGTCAGCACTCTCCAAAAATAAAGGAAATATGCCTTTGGAAAGTAACTTTTATTTGGGACTTCCACTTGGTTGGGTAATTGTTATCCTGGGGCAGAAGAAATGAGTCAGCCTCCCTCTTCTCCACCCTTTCCTGTGGCCCAGAAAACTATATTATTCCTGGTGAGATGGGGCTGCTTTTCCTTCCCTGTTTTATGTTTTAAGGGACTCACTACCATTTAGTGAGTCCCTTACACAATAGAATTGGATTGTCTTCCAGTTCTGGAGGTGAGCCGTCCAAGGTCCGGGGTTGGTTCCTTCTGAGGTTCACGAGGGAGAATTTTCCAGGCCTCTCCCTTAGTGTCTGGTGGTTTGCTGACGATCTTTGGTGTTCCTCAGTTGTAGAAGCATCACCCCAAACTCTGCTTTCATCTCCATATTGCGTTCTCCCTGTGTGTGTCTCTGTGTCCAACCTCCTCTTTTTATAAGGACAAGAGTCATATTGGAGCAGGGCCCACCCTCAGGACCTCATCATAACTTGAATACCTCTGTTAAGACTCTGTCTCCAAATAAGGTCATATTCTGAAGCCATGGGGGGGGCAGAACTCCAACATATTTCTTTGGGGTGGGGGATACAATTCAATCCATAGCAGCACACCTGGATGTCACGAGTATCTGCATTCGCTAAGACCAGGGACATCCTGAGAGTGCCCAGGTCGCCCTGGGGACACTGCGTTGGTTTTCTTTGCTGTCTTCGGTTGATAATGATTTAAGACCTTGGAGTAAGGGAAGATAAACTGCTTGCCGCTGCCCACTCTGTGTCCCAGGAGATTGCATTTCTGTGCGAGGCTGCCCCAGCATCGCCCTGCGAGGGCTTTTCCATTATGTTAAGAGCTGGAGGTGATAGTCGCCATTACTATTCAGCCCTTTGCTCTCCACTGGCTCCCCTTCCCTCCACCCTAAGCACTTCCCTCTGACCTTCCAAGAGGTAACATCAGGGCTAATTACTTGCCTGCAGCTGGGGAACCCTGGGATGCTTTGCTTAGAGCATGCGCAGGAGGGGAGGGGGCGGAGGGAGGGAGGGGGTTTGCTTGCAGACCTCCAACCTTCCCTTCCACCCAGTATTAGAATAAAGGGGAAAGAAGATAACTATCTTGTGCTCTGCTTACCTTCCCTCCTCCAAACAGATGCTGCCGAGAACAAGATAAAATTCCTTGTCAGCTTGGGCTCTAAATTCTCATTTATTTATTAAGAAATGATAGTTTTCTCCAAAAAGCCATCTATCTTGCTTTTCTGGGCCCTGTCTATTACTAAAGAAATGAAGAGAGGAAAAGATCTACTTTTTGGCCATGGACTTTTTTTTTTAATGTCTCTATCATTGGGGAGAATGTTTTTTGAACCCTGTCCAGGAAATTTGGTTCTGAGAACAGCCTGCTCACTTGAGTTTCTTCAGGGATGCCAGATAACGATGAAGCAGGCACAGTGTCCAAACCTAGTGGTACGGTGGCTGCCTTCACAGAGCTGCAGCCTGGGTGGCCTCGACCACAGAGATTTTGCTCTCACAGTTTTGGAGGCCGGAGGCCCAGATCAAGGTGGAGGCAGGGCTGGTTTCTTCGGAGGCCATCTTCTGTTTCCTCACAGGGTCCACCCTCTGTATGTGTCTATGTCCAAATTTCCTTTGTCGTGGTAGCCTGGTACACATCTGTAATCCCAGTACTCGGGAGGCTGACACAGGAGGATTGCAGGTTCAAGGCCAGCCTTAGCAACTTAGGGAGACTCTGTTTCAAAATAGAAAATAAAAGGGCTGGGGGTGTATCTTAGAGGTAGCATGTTCCTGAGTTCAGTCTCTCTACCAATAAATAAATAAATAAATAAAGTTTCCTTTTCTTATAAGGACACCAGTCATATTGGATTAGGGCCTACCTAGTGACTTCATTTAACCTTAATTAATTATCTCTATAAAGACCTTGTCTCCAAATACAGTCACATTCTGAGGTCATGGGTTTAGAAATGAATTTAGCCAGGGCGGGGGAGGGGGTGACACAATTCTGCCTATAGCATTGCTCCAGTTTGAGATCCAGGGGAAACTTGGATCTCAGGTCTGACTCCTCTCTGGGTAAGTGGCCTTGGGGAAATGTCTGAGTTGGGATTTTATTTTTTATTTTTTTGGTTGTGAACAATAGAAAATAATTCAGGTTCATTGAGCAACAAGAAAATTGAATGGGATGATATGGAGAGCACACAACATGATGGGAAGGTTGGTGCATAGGCAGCAACTCTGGCACCTTGAGGATGGGAAGCAAGAGCCCAGGAGCAGCCTGGTGGTGGAAATACTCTGATAGGAGATTGGGGGCTAGGATAATGAACTCAGGAGTCCCAGGGCACAGCCCCTCTGCTGGGTCTCCACGGCGGGGGGAGGGCTGCAGGTGGAGAGATCCAGACCCTTGGCCTCAGTGATGAGGATCAGGGACCAGAGTTTGCTTCTTTCCAAGAAAACCCAGAGTCAAGGGAGTAGCCCCTCCAGAGAAAATCAGCAGCTGTCAAAAGTGGGGATGGTGTTGTGAGGCCAAAACCATGACAGATCACATCACTGGTTTGCTTGCTTGAAAGAGAGGGGCTGTGTTGGATCACTTGCGTTGCTCTGTCCCCATTGCGCATTTACCAAGCTCCTCCCCACTCTCATCTTGAGTACTTGGCCTCTCTGTCAGGTGGGTGTTGCGATTTGCACTCACGGGTTTTTTATTGCCTGTGGTTGCTCCCAGTATTCCCCACAGCGAGGCCTTGGTCTCTATCTGCTCGGGAAGGTCACCAAGCTTATGCTGCTATAAAAAATCAGAGTGAACAGCTTTCTGGTATAGATCAGTTTATTAATGTCTTCTTTGTGATTTGTACTGGTTGTAAATATTATATTCATTATAAATAATAATTCAACCTGTCATTCTCTCTCTGGTCCTCATTTACCTTCTCTATAAAACAAGAGGGTTGAATTAAATGAATATTAAGGTCTATTTTGGCCCTGGCTTTAGTGAATTCCATGAAAATTAAACTCCTCTGGGTAGACAGTCTAAGGGGGTTGACTGTGCGAGGCACCCCCCAAGAACCTGGAAATGGGAAATATAATTTCCCTCGGAGAGAAAAATTATAAAACCAGCCAGCACCAGATCAAAGAAGATATATTCAAAGTCTCCTTAAGTGGACAGGATGGATTTCAGACCAGAGCTGTCAGGATTGACAGCATGAGCGCCCTGGAGAGATCAGCCTGCCGGAACGGGACAGAGCATTGCAGGCCTGCAGAAAAAGCAGACTGAAGAGGATGGTTGGGACCTACTCCAAGACTGGGGTGAGGGGGAGCCCACACATTAGTGGGCGCTGGGCTGCACCTCTCATGGAGAGGGGGACGGGCAGCAGGCTATCACAATGGAATGCCCCTAAGCAGGAGTGAGAGACAATATATTTTTTTATTTTTGTGTGGTGCTGGGAATTGAACTCAAGGCTGTTCTACCTCTGAGCTACACCCCCAGCCCTATTTTATTTTTTTATTTCAAAACAGGGTATCGCTAAGTTACTGCATGCTGGTCTTGAACCTGTGATCCTCCTGTCTCATCCTCCCAGATACTGGGATTACAGGTGTACATCAGAGAGTCAGCATATGTAACAATCCATGGAGCACAGGCACCAACCAGACATGAAGGTCATCATCTACAGCTGGATCAAGGGCCTAGGGACCCGCTACACCCAGGGCTTACCTTCTAGTGGCTGGGAGGTATATGAGGTTCCTGGCATGGGAAGGACAGTGTGTAAAAGCATGTAGGAGGCTTGGCTCAAAGCTACTTACCTATCAGTTCAGAAGTACTTTATTATTATTATTACTTTGGTACCAGGGATTGAACCCAGGGGTACTCTACCTCTGCTCTATGCCCCCAGCACTTTTGATTTTTTTCTTTGGAAACAGCCCCACTAAGTTGCTGAGGGTCTTGCTGAGTTGTCAAGGCTGGCCTTGAATCTGAGATCCTCCTGTCTCAACCTCCTAACTATTGGAATCACAGACATGTGCTACCATGCCCGCTCAGAAGCATTCTAATATTTTAATAACATGTTTGAGTCTTTTAGTTCATTCCATCTTTCTCTGATTCCAGCTCACCAAGCCATCCTTGGGTTTGAATGCAGTTTATTTGTTTCTACCTACGGGAAAAGAATGGGCATAGCTGGCTCGCATGGCTGGAGGATGGCTGCATTTTTCAAAGTAAACAGAGTTTCTGCTTCATCAGTCTCTTAGGAGGAGGATGCTCATATTGATCAGAGGGAATTTGCCCTGGTGAGAGAAATCTACTCTTGGCTTGAGGACAAAGTCAATCACCTTGATTCAAAAAGAAGAAAGAAAAAGAAAGAAAGAAGGAAGGAAGGAAGGAAGGAAGGAAGGAAGGAAGGAAGGGAAGAAGTTAGGCCCTCTTTCAAACTTAGACTCAGCGGTTCAAGAGGCACTTCAGTTTTTTTCAACTATAGGCAGTTTAGCATGATGCAATGATCCTCCTCCTCTCTCTGTCTCTGTCTTTCTATCTATCCTTTTCTTTCCTTTTGCTTCTTCTTTTCTTTGCGTGCTTTATTTTAGTAGGACAACTTTTATTGTCAAGCATTTCACAGAAGATGCCAAGTTCCAGGCAGCTCTACTTCGGTGTCTAATGAGCACCTCAGACATCAGGTGTCCAAATAGCACCGCCGATTGCCTGCCCTCCTCTGTACCTGCTTCTCCCTGAATTTCCCTAACACCCCTTCTCAGGTCCTCTCTCCTCCTCTGGCTCCTGCCTCCACGTTCAACATAGATTCAGAATACCATTGTTTCCATGCTTGGGCCCAGGTACCTGAACCTTGTCCCGGCCGCCATCCCCTCTTCATCGGAGCACTGGGGCGCCCTTGTAGAAGGTCTTCCTGCTGCTGCTCCCGCCTCTGTGTGCTCATTCTCTTTGCAGTGAAGTAGTGTGTTTCTAATGTGGGTCTGATGGTGACTGCTCCCCCCCATTTTAAGTACTGCAATGTTTCCCATCTTGCTTCTAGTTCAGACTCCCTCCATGGCGGACCCAGCTCACCACCATATGGTTTCCCAGCGCCTTATCGTGGGGGACAGCAGTAAGTCAAGTGTGTTTGGAGCCACTGGTGATCCACTGCTGTCCCCCAAATGTGCCCAGCTCATTCTCTGCTTTGCAGCTGCTGTCGCCTCTGTTCAGAACCAGGGCTGCCCTTGACTTCGAATGACCCACTTCTTCACAGGTCTCTGTCCCAAAGTCACCTCAGAGAGGCCTTGCCAAACTACCTCTTTAAAATAGCCTGATTCAGCAGGGTATGGTGGCTCATGCCTGTCATCCCAGTAGTTGGGAGACTGAGACAGGAGGATCACAGGTCTGAGGATGTGTGGCTTGGAGGTGGAATGCATCTGGGTCCAATCCTCAGTATTAAACAAACAAACAAACAAACAAATGGCCTATCTCACTCTGTAGTTCAAGGTCAGCTTCCCCGGCCCCTTCCCACACACAGCATTCTGTAGTGGATACTGTAGGGTGCCACTCAGATCCCCCACTCATCCTCTGAGCTGCTGGGCATGGCTACCAATGATTTCCACAGAGACACATGCCAAGCACTGGCCTTTGCCGGAGGTAGCCGCCTCGCCCAGGTTATGCCCCTTCCAGGAGGCAGCCCGCACCCCGTGGCTGCTCAAGTGTGAGTACAGAGGTCTGATTCTCTGCTTTCAACTGGGATCAACTCTGCCTGTTGTCCTGAGCTCAGAGCTCCCCAATAGGACAGTTGAGGCCGGTGTGGCAAACTTCAACTTTCTCCTCTGCCCATCTGTGTCCTTCACCCTTCCCACATGCTGTTCCTGAGAGCACACCCTAAAACCCCTGCAAATACTTATCTCAGAGTCTACTTTCTGACTAAAATCATGTGTTTTTTTTTTCGTTTGTATGTCTAACTAAGAGTCACTATCCCCAAGAACAGAAGATGGTCTTTTTCATCTGTATCCTACCCCAGATGCCTAGTGTGGTGCTGGGCATACAGTGACAGTCCGTAACTACTGAATGAATGAATGATGTAATCCCAGTGATAGAATAAAGTGATACTGCCTTGTGAAATTGTGTGTGTGGGGAGCTCTCCTCCTTTTGTCACACCCTATGGGCACCACTGAGAAGTACCTGAGTAACCATAGCAGCACCTTGGGGCAGAGCTGGTTTTGGGATCAGGAATTCACAATTCACACTGAGGCTCTGTGTTAGTCAGCATTCTCACAGCTATAATCTAAAAGACCTGACCATGCAACTCAGAGGAAGGAAGACTGATTTGCTCACGGTTTGGGGATTTGAGTTCAGTCTATGTGAGGCCAGGGACCATGGATCTCATGGGGCTTCGCTCCTCACATCACGGAGGCCAGAAGCAAGCAAGCGAGAGGAGTAGGAACCATATTTAATCCCCAAGGCCGCAGCCCCTGGGACCCACCTTCTCCCGCCACACCCGACCAGCCCAGGCCACCGCCCAGATAAACCCATTACAATGGATTTTTCCACTGCTGAGATTACAACCATACCCCGCTTCCAACATTGCCACCCTGTTTCCATGAGGGCTGGGGGACACCCCAAATCTAAACCATTACAGGATCCATAACTTGTGAGCTTTTCCCTGTGTCTCCTGAAATCGGCATTGGGCCTTGCAGGTCTTGAGACTGTTCAGCTGGGACAATGAGCTGCACATGCTGATCTGGGAAAAGAAGTTGGAAAGATGGAGAAAAGAATAGAACTGGCCGGTCTCCCTGAAGCCTGTGACAAATCTTGGGGACCTGGAGAAGGCTCTAGGGGGTCCCAGACCCCCAGTGACATTTAGGGTGAGGAAGATGCCCTCAGGCTCTGGAACCTCCAGTCAGGGATGCTGCCATTTTACTCTAGAGCCAGAAAGGGCGAGTGCTTAAGACCCGCCCTAGGGTCAGTCCTGCCAGCCCTTAGGGAGCCACATTTTATTCTAGCAGAACCCCCAGGCAGCCATGGATCTTGGGGACAACTCCTGTTCCCTGAACCTTTATAGGAAATCTACTTCTCTATTTCAGTGTTGGAATTCCCTGGGATGCTCAGTGTGCCAGCACTATGAGGTTGTAAAGAACATTCTGGATCAAAGCAGGTGACGGAGATGGTTCAGTCCACATCTTCATCGCCTGCTCATTCTCTCCTAGTCTCTTCCCCAGCTGCTTCCACATCTGATGGATTTTCTCTATTTTCACATGTATTTTTAGCAGTTTGTAGTTTTATTTACTTATTTTTTGGTACTGATGAATGTTTACTTATTTATTTTTATACTTTTATTGGTACATTGTAATTACACATCACAGAGAGGTTCAAAGTGATACAAGCATGCATGCACACAGAACTTGGTGTGATTCCCTCCGGACCCCACCCTGGTCCCCACCCTCCCCGTACATCTTAGTGAGAGTGGCCGTGATACCTTCATATATGGACAGAGCATTATTTGAACTGCTTCCTTCCTCAATTCTCCTTTTACCCCTCCCCTCTTCCCTCTTCCCTTCTCCAATCCCCTTCCACTATTCTGTTGCTCTCTTTCTCCTCATTTATCTGAAGTCCCTTTTGTTTCCTATTTTCTCTCTAGCCTTCACATATGAGAGAAAACATACGACCCTTAATTTTGTTGTGTGGAGTGAGCTTAAATGTATTTTTGACAGAGACAAGGCAAGCAAAGCTACGTGTGAACTTTAGATCTCCTGACTTTTCACCCCAGCAGAAACAGGGTGAGTTGGAGTATGGTGATGTAGGGGAAGCATCACCCCACATCTGGGAGGGGAATGCCAGCAGGGTCCAGCCCGGTGAAGCCCCTACCAAGGCTGGATGAGCTCGACCCTCACCTGCCCCAGGAGAGGCGATCCCCTCAGATGCCTCGTTCCCCGAGCCCAAGCTGGCCATGTGAGCAGCTGCAGCCTGGATCTCACTTCCTCCCAAAAGAAGCAGCGACAAATGCCCAGCCCTGGGAAGAGGGCCCAGGATGATCCAGCCGTTTACCTCCTCTGTAGTCCTGTCACGAAGCAAAAAGGGATGGCTCCCCAGAGCCAACTCCCTACATGCCCACCAGCCTTGGAATGGTCTGGAAGACACCCAGTGGGCCCTGGATGGCTCATTACACGCTCCCTGAGGGCACTGGGCTCAGGGCCCTAAGCAGGATGCTGGCTGTGGCCTGGGAGGCAGGACATACACCAAGGACGTGGAGGCAAGAGGGGCTAAGCCAGATGGAGTGCGTTGGAACCCTGGCACCAGCGGAGAAGACAGAGCCCTTCCTCAGCACCACGGAGGCCACGCAGCCTGCCTGGGGGCGGGGGGCTCGGAAGACCGTGGGATACACATCATTGGCCTAAGCGTGAGAGGTGCCGGGACACCAGTAATAGCAATTGATGGGCAAATATCCTCATAGAAAAGCAGATACTGCCTCATCTCTGCCATGGCCAAATTGTTTTATATAACATTCGCCTCACTGTTCTTAAGAATAAAACCATTACTGGCACATAATGTCCTCATCAGGGCACAAGACAGGCCCCTGGGCTCGATTCTCAGTCCCAGCATTTACTTAGTGGGCAACTTAGTAATCTTAGGCAAGCCCTCCCCACTTTTTTAAAATTAAAAAAAAAATTAAATGTCTATACTTTATAATCCCCATTAGTTAGAGCCAGGCACTGTCTCAAGAGACAGAGGGACAGTGCTAAGTCAACAGGCAAAATGTTCTGCAGCTCCTATCTCCTAACCCTCAGATAAGTCATATTTTCTCCATTTTATAGCCACAGCAAGTAGTATTTAGAGCGTTTAAGTTGTGATGTGTAAAATCCTTGCCCATGATGTTCTAGTTACTAAGTCATTGCCTCTTCGCATATAAATATGGATACTGGAGACTGAACCCAGGGTCATTCTACCTCTGTGCTACACCCCCAGCTCTTTTTATTTTTTATTTTGAAACAGGGACTCACTAAATTGCTGAGGGTCTTGCTAAGTTGCTGAGGGGTTGGCCTCGAACCTGCGACCCTCCACCACATCTGGCTCTTAGCACAGACTTATCCTTTGGTACTCCACTTTGTGATGCTGGGCTTGGGGCTCTATAAGCCAGTTTATTTAGCCTTTGCCAGCTGCTCCCAGGGAGGCTCTGCCCCCCGCTGGGGCTTTCTGGGGGGCTCCTCTCTGCTTCTGGCCTCTGTGAGCATCCCCCCAGCTGCTTCTGCTGCAACAGCTGTCAATTCCTGGAACCAACACGAGGCCCATTTTGCAGTTTTTTGAGCACTCACAGACCCAGCCTCAGTGCCCCCCTGAGACTCCAGCACCAGTGACTGTTGTCCCCACCTAGAAGTCTGAGCTGACACCCTGGGGCCTTCCTCTCCACGTTCCTCTTTGTCCTCCAGGCTGCTGGTGGGAGCCACTTCCTAAAAGCTGCCACCTTCCTGCTGTCTTAGTCTCTCTCTCTCTCTTTCCTCTCTCCTTTCCCCCCAATTAACAGTGCCTTATACCTAGTTACTATTAAGTCTTTATTTAAAATCCTCCTGGTTGAAATCCCTGCTGTGGTTCCTGTCTGCTGCCTGGCCCTTGCTGATGCACCTGTGCTCACCGAGCTAAGGAATGGCAGAGCCAGGCCCCAGCGCCGGTGCAGATGATCCCCTGCCCACGGGCTGTGGGGCTGGCTGAAGATCAATGGGAAAGTGTGTTGCATCTGATTTCTGAGCCTTCTAACAAAGCCTGGCTCACCCTCCTTCACAGGGGAGAAGGAGGACAATGTCCAGTGACCGCTCTCCATGGAGGGTCCCTTTTGCTGAAAAAGGATGTCAGTCTGCAGTGGTACCCTTGCTTGTCCACGACCCTTTTGAGGGCTGTTGGTGGCAGCTTCTATTCAGTGCCCACCCTGTAGTTATTTCCCCACTTCTTTCCCGCAGATGGGACCTGGGACTTGGGTCAGACAGAGGGCTCCTGGTCTTGGGTAAAGGAGAACCTTCCCCCAAGCCCTGGGGCTGAATCATGATTGATCTAAGCCAGCCACCATGACGCCCAGTAATTGGGCATGAGAGTCAGTTACGGCCAGTGAGATGGAAAGACAGAAAGAGAAATCGACAGGGGTGTCCCTTCAGCGAGGAGGAAGTTGCTGCCACAGCCCTCCCCTCTGTGGTGGAGCTCCAGCAGCCATCTTGGGACCATGAGATGACAATTCCTTGAATAAGCAGCTAAGGGAAGCAAAGCAATGACAGAAAAAGCCAGAATTCTTCACGGCCCTGCATAGTCTCCATTGCTGCTGTTTGCTACCAAAGCATTCCCACGGGACACAAAATAACCGTTCCTAAGGGACACATGATCATCACCTGTTGGCTCTTGCCTCTGCTGCTGCAGACTGTGCCCCAGGAAAGGCAGTCCCTGCCCCACAGCTGTGTCGGTTGGTGGCTCTGCAGCAGTGACTCCCAGAGCAGTCCTCAGAGCAGGAGGGCATATAAATAAAAGGCCTGGTGTTTTATAGGCTAGTCAATATTTATTCCGCCCCAACAGAGCAGTGGACGGGAAGGAACAGAGAGACTATAAAACGCCTCCAGCCTGCACTCGTGCTGGAGGCCAGGGCTTCTCCGTGCTCTCCCTGCAGAGCAGTCCTCAGCAAGCAGCTCCGTGGAGACCGGGGAAGGGAAGGGGCCGGGCACTGTGGTCCGCGAGGGCAGGGACAACGCCAGGGCTGCGGAGACATGGAAACAGCGGAGTGCTCAATGCAGCTCTTGCAGCGGTCATGGGTGGCTTATCTCAAATGCAGGGCAGGAAACAGGGTCCCTTTGTTTCCAGAGGCCACTCTTCCCTCTCCCCTTAGAGGATCTCACGGGAAAACCTGCACTTGTAAGGGCGGCGATTGTGGGGGCTTTATAAAGCCTCTGGAGGCGTGGTGTGTGTGTGTGTGTGTGTGTGTGTGTGTGTGTGTGTGTGTGTGTGTCGGGCTCTCCTTCACTCTCGCTGTTCCCTGCTATGTGACCTTGCCTGCATTCTATGGATTTTGCCACATTCTGCTCTCATCTGGACTGCTGTGTGCTTCCTTGTCTCTGCATTTGTGTGTGTGTGTGTGTTGTTTTTAAATCTCTCTCTCCCTCTTACTCGGTGTCTTAGTCCATTCAGGCCGCTATAACAAAGTACATGAAACTGAGTGGCTTACAAACAACAGAAATGTATCACTTCTAGCTCTGGAGGCTGAGAAGTCCAAGATCAAGACACAGGCTGGTTCCACGTCTGCTGAGGGCCTTCCTTGCAGAGGGCCCTTTCTCACTGTCCTCGCATGGCAGGAGGGGCGAGCTGGCTCTCTGGGGTCCCTTTTAAAAGGGCACTCATGTAGCCGGGTGTGGTGGTGCACACCAGTAATCCCAGTATTTGGGAGACTGAGACAGGAGGATTGTAGGTTCACGGCCAGCCTCAGCAACTCAGTAAGACCCTGTTTCAAAATAAAAAATAAAAAAGGGTTAGGGGTGAAACTCAGAGGTAGAATGCCTCTGGGTTCAATACCCAGTGCCACAGAAAAGGGGGGCACTAATGCCATTCAGGAGATCTCCACCCTCACTTCCTAATCACCTCCTGAAGGCCAGACCTCCTGGTGGGGTTGCACTGGGGACTGGGTTTCAACACAGGAATGAGGAGGAGACACTAACGTTCAGACTGTAGCACCCAGCTTACACAGCTATCTGCTTTCGTTGGGCAAGTTCTTAAAAATGTCTGAGCTCCTCCCCCTGCACTACTGAATGAATCCCCACATCATCTGCCTGGTGTTGAGATCCGTCTTCCCTGTGCCCTCACGTGTCCAACCTGGCCTTGATTCCTCCCTTACATACAGACTATGTGCTCTCCTAACCCAGTCCATCGAGGCTCAGCTTAGACGCCTCCTCTGCTTCCCTCCATCTCTGACTTCCTTCACTGCCTTTCTACTGGGAGAGAGCTTCTCTGCCTTCGGATCTCTGTCACACTTTATACTCATTGCACGAGAATCACTAGGATTTTCTGCCTCGCGCATGTTTTCTTCCCTTTCTCTTACATAACAGATCAGTGATTCTCAACCAGGCACATTTGCCAATACCTGAAGACATTCTTGGTTGTCACTACTATGGTGTTGTTGCTGGCGTCTGTTGGATAGAGGCCAGGGATACTGTTATAACCATCCTACAATGCATGGGACACCTCCTTCCCTTACACACACGGCAAAGAAGTATCCAGCCCCAAATCCAAGATCAAGAAACCCTGAATTAGATTATAAGCTCCCTAGAAGCAGAAACCACACTTTCTATTCTTTTTGTTCTCCATAGTATGCAACTTTGAACTAGAATCTTATTCAATTATTTGAAGCGAATGATGATAAATGTTTAACATACATGTATATATCTTGTTTTGAATCAGTATATAGATACCTACTGCACTAAAAGGGACTTCTCATTGGTATTACCCACATAATCTTCCCATTAGCTACCACATGCATTGCCTACGAGGGCTGGTGGCCAAGGTAATCCATCATTGATATTCTCTGAGGCTCTCCTACATTGCTAGACCCTATAAAGCAAAGTCCCAGCTTATATTCTCTTGGATCCTTATAGAAATTCCTTCGCTAAGCTATGCTTTAGTACATTATACTTTCTTCCTTTATAGAGGGTCAATAAAAGAGGCGCTCTGTTGAACAGCGTTTCTGACTCTTTTGTGGAACTTCAGCCAGCAATATTTCATGCACTTGTGGCACTGCAAGGTGACCTGAATGTAGCAAAGTTCTCTGTGTCGCTGTGGACTTTAACTGAGGACCCACGGGAGGGATTCCTACCTAAGTTTAATTCCAGGAAAAGGTTTTGTCTCAATAGATGAATATGTATGCTTTGTATCATCAGAAAACAAAATCCAATGCAAGCCAACACGCTTCTCTTTTTGGCTTAGCCATCAGAAAAGTTAGAATCAAATTGAATGCCCTAGTGTGAGAATCTGCTCCATTCAGGTGTCTAAAACTAGCTATTTCTTTTGCTTTCATCAGCAAGTCTGTTACCCTTAAAAGCTTTCTCCTGCACCGTGTTTTAATCTTTCAACTGCCTCAAGTCTTTTGGAAGTAGGTAAGATACAACTCTTCATTTGAAAACAATTGCAAACTTCTTAATGTCATTGCAAGCCATCTTCTGTGGAGTCTGAAGGGCCTGGGCTCTGGGTGGAGGTGGCCTGGATTGGAATTCCGGCTGTATCATTTATCACCTGTGTAACCTTGGGCTTGTTATTTAGCGTCCCTTGAAATCATAATAGCGGCATCATAGGGTTTTTGAAAGGATCAAATAAGAAATGATACATCAATGGAAGTCCCTTTCTTTGTCTGCCACATAAGAGGTGCTTAATCCATGTATTTCCCGTTTCAATACCCAGCCTCGCCTACCACGTCTGCAGCTCGGTATCTCTTCTGGCTAATGTCTGTATCAGCTGCTTTCAAGTAATGATAACAATTTTACCCTCTAACATTGGTCCTTATATTTATCATTTACCCTCCCATTTGGAAGCAATGTTATTGACAGAAAGTCACCTCTCCCTGTTCCTGTGATTTTAATTGCGAAGGTAAGTTAGGTGAACAACAGCTACACACTTCGCTTCGTGGCTGTTTTCAGAGCCTGGAGCTTGTGCACTTCTGCCACTAAAGTTTATGGTTGGCCTTTAGGTTTCACACTGTAAGATAGAGAAGTGGCCCAAAGAAGCCTACTTGCTTTTCCTCTTGCCTTGGGATACGATGGATCTAAAAACTAAGGAAGAACATGGAGTATTCAACATATCTTTATCATTAAACAGTTTCTATTGTTTAGAAGTCCTGAGGCCCTAGAGAAAGTTAAAATAAAGCAATGACCCCATTTGAAAAAAAATCTTAAATTTTTGGAGTAGTTTGATTCTTCTTCTTGGGAGAAAAGGAGTGAGAAAATAGACTCAGAGAAACCTAGGGGCTCGTCCTGGCCCCAGAGCGGATGGTTCTCCAGGGCTAGTTCCAGTCCCGATATGATCTTGCCTGCAGTATGCACTCCCTAAATTACTAAAACTAGGACTCCAAAGCCAGAGGCATTTACATTCTTCACTGAGTTGAGGAGGAGGCTGGGATGGAAGTTAATAAGGCTTCCGGAGCTGTATTGTCCAATGCGGCCACCTCTTAGGTGGAAAATCTAGTTCATGAAAAGACATTTGTAAAACTCGGTCCATTGTTTGCATTAGCCACATTTTCAATGCTGAACAGCTGCCTGTGGCCAGTGCTGCCGTCCTGGACAGCTTAGACGCAGGACGTTGCCATCACTGCAGAAAGATGTACACAGCAGCTCTAGAGCCACTTTCTCCCTGCATGGGAACTGAAGCGTTGCTCTTTTCAGAAGAGGGGCTTTGCTCGGGGGCTCTTGGGGGTGGCCCACCCCAGCCTTGCTTTTACTGGGGCCTGCATGGTTCAGAGCTAGTTATCACAGGTAGCAGGGGGCCCTGGAGCAACTGGCAGCCATCCTTTACTCCAAATGCGCATGGACATTTAGGGGTGTGACTCAGTCGCAGGAGAGGGGGTATGCGAGCTTAAAAACCTCAAGGAAGTATTGCCCTCTATTTCCTTCCTTACTTTCTCAAATAGAGTTTACCTTCTAGCATGGCTCATGGTAAGAAGTCCAGAATCTACTCCAAACAAGATGGGGAAGGGACCATTAAGATTCCTGAAAGGGAAGCTGAGACAGGAGGATTGCAGGTTCGAAGCCAGCCTCAGCAACTTAGTAAGACCCTATTTCCAAATAAGAAATGAAATAGGGTTGGGGGTGTAGCTCAGAGGTAGAAGACCCCTGGATTCAATCTCCAACACTGAAAAAAATCCTGAAAGGCCAAACTTGCCCCTTTGGAAATTGACTGCAAGAAATTAAAGTATCCAAAAAACAAATGATTGGGTGCTTACGTGGCTTCCTAGTACCCAGGGAGGTTTCTACTTTATATATCTTGGTATGTAAAAACCAAATGCTCTCAATGTTATCTCTCCAGAGTCCCCGAATCCCCAGAGACCCCTAGCTGACCTTGACTTTTCCACGTTCCCTGCTTCTCCCCAGGCTCTGGCACGGAGACAAGCATCGCTGGAGCACCTGCATGGAGCCTTTGAAGCTTAGAACAATCTTTTTTTTTTCCTGATCCCAAAATAGCGCCTCTGCGATCACCCCCGGTGCCGGGGCTGTCGCTCTCCCAGGCTCCTGGCTCTGCTTCCCCCTGTTCAGATAATGTCTGGCACTCCAAATGCTGTATCTTTCCTTCACCTCTAACTTCGCACTTTTCCCACCCACTTTGTTAATAACATCACCACCACGTGGAGCTCTCACCATGTGCCAGCAATGGGTGGCCAGGGCTTTGCAGGTGTGAACTAGAATTAATCTCACCACCCCCGCAGGTACCACCTTGCTCGCCATCCTCTCTCACCTGGACCATCGCAAAAGCTTCCTGATAGTTCTCCTTCTTCTGTCCTTATTCCCTTCAGTTACTCTCCACAGAGAGGCCAGAAAGTTCTGTGCAAATGTGAGTTGAGTCATGTTCTTTCCCTGTGTCCCACCGTCCTCTTCTAACTCCGAGCAAAACCAAAGTCTTTACCCGAGATTATCAGCTCCCCTGCTAATAGTTCTCTGCCTCCATCTCCTAACCCTGCTCTCACCTTGCTCTCACCCAGCCACACTGGCCGCAGGGCCTTTGCACTTGTGTTCTCTCTGCCAGATAGCTACATGGCTTGCTCCCTTGTCTCCTTTGAGTCTTTTTTACTTAGAGACCACCACTTTCTCAGTGAGGATGTCTTTGGCTTCCTCGTTTAAAATTATGCACGCATGCACAGGCATACACACACTCACTTTATCTCTGTAGCACCATTATCATGTCATATTCTATATATGTATTATGTATGTATGTATTGGCAGTCTCCCCCAATTAAGAACCTAAGCTCCATTAGAATAAGGATTTTTTTGTTTTATTTACTAGTGTATTCCCAGCTCCTAGCATGGTACGTGGCACAAAATAAGGAGCACAATACATATTTTTGAACCAGTGAATTAATTCTCATATATCCTTGGAATGCAGTTAATTCCTGTTTTACAGGTGGAAAAACTGAAGCTTCAGGTCCAGCAACCTGAGAGTGCACAGCTGTCCCCTCTGACCTCGAAGCTCAGGTGTGTCACCCAACACATGCCCCCACCTGTGACAATGACCACCGTCTTGCTTTAGTGCCTTCTGGAGAATTCTCAACAACTATCACACTACATGCTCCGCAGCCCACTGGCCTCTTCAGGTAAAGGGTTTCCAGGGCCTTCCGGCTTCCACAAGAGCAAGGCCAGCAAGTTCCCAAGGTATCAAGGCCACCATCAGGCAGAACTTCTAGAAACCCCAGCATCTCCTTCTGACAAGGGTCAGAAAAGTTCTAAAAGTACAGATTCTCCCAAGACCCCAGGTGCAAGCCAACGCTGTCCTGGGTAGACCAGCAGCAGGATAAGATGCCGTGCCACCAGACAGAGTGGGAAATAACAATGATTTAGAATGGAGGCTGAAGATTCCAGCAAAGAAAGACTGAACTTGTAGCACATTTCTCTATGTTATGATTAAGGGGCTGAGTTTTAATTTAATCTTGGTTAGAAATGTAGAGAAGAAAGAAAATTGTTTCAAATATTAGCTACTGAACAGATGTGACAAAAAATTAGCTTTGCTCTTTTTAAGAAAGAATGCGTTGTTGTTGTTGTTGTTTTAATGGTGGTGAAGAGCACATCGCATAAAGGTACCACGTTAACTGTTCTAGGTGCGCAGCTCAGTAGTGTAAAGTGGAACTCAGCACTGTCTCACCTTGCAGAACCCCCTGCACACTCACGCCCCCTTCTCGTTCCCCAGCTCTGGCCGCTGCTATTCTACTTTCTGTCCTTGTGAATTTGACTACTCGGGCTGCCGCACATATGTGGACTCACACGGGGTTCGTCTTCTTGTGACTGGCTTATCTCACTTTGTATGATGTCCTCGAGCTTCGTGCGTGTCACAACATGAGTACACTTTGTGTGTGTCTCTGGGAATCGACACTTTTTAAATCTGATTTGCTGTATGCTTCATTTGATTGGGCTAGGTGTAAAGGCCAGAGGCTATTTTTAAAGATGTTTATTTTTTCATAAGCATTTTGTCTGCATTTAAAATAGGTAAAAAAGTAATGCTTTGTTTATAACTATCCTGTTCAAACAGTGAGGCTTGCCACAGAGTGATGCTTTTCTATTTAATTATACCTTTCCATTAAAATAAAATCATTTATTAAAACATTAATCATCGATAAATAGAGAACAACATTTAAATAAGATCTGCAATGCAGTACAAGCTTTAGAGCGGCGGTCCTTACCCTGTTTCCTAGAATCTGGGTCCTCAGAGATGTGTCAGGGGCACTGAGGATGGGGATGGGGGGCATGAACTCCAGCCTCCCCTCCCCAGCTCTAATCACAGCAGCTCCGGTTAACATATCTCATATTGTGGGTCCTGCATGATATTTTATTTGAATAAGAAAGGCTCCGTAAACTGGGTGTGGTCTCACATGACTGAAATCCCAGTACTTGGGGGCCTGAAACAGAAGGAGATTCAAGGCCAGCCTCAGCAACTTAGTGAGAACCTCAGTAACTTAACAAAGCCCTATTTCAAAATAAGAAATAAAAAAGAGGGTGGGGGTTTAGCTCAGAAGTAGAAGGTCCCTGGGTTCAATCCCCAGAACCCCTCTCTTCCCTCAAAATATAAGTTCTGTTTTGTTATTAGTACTGTCCGCCAAATATTCTGGTTCTCCCGTCTTCCAGACGTGGGATAGAGTTGTAGTCCCTAACTCTGGAATGATCAGGTGGAACCATGTGACTGAGTCTGGCCAGTGAGCATGCCCTTCTGGTTTGGGACATTTAATTGCTGATGCAAGACCCTCCAGACCACATCCATCCTTCTCTTTTTTCCTCTACCATGGTCACTGGCAATGTGTCTGGTGGTGGCCACTCTACCAACGTGAGTCCCAGGGTGATCTTGAGGAGGATGACACAGAGGAATGGCCTAGATGGATATGCAGCATGGGTTGCTTTCTTGTTTGAAGCTGCTGAGCTTTGGGGAATGATTTGTCATTGCAGCGTAACCCAGCCTACTCTAACTAATACACACAGCTTGTAAAAAATGTGAAAACCTGCTGGGCGTGGTGGCGCATGCTTGTAATCCCAGTACTTAGGAGGCAGAGACCGGAGGATCCAAGTTCGCGGCCAGCCTCAGCTACTTAGTGAGGCCCTCCGAAACTTTGTGAGACCCAGTTTCAAAATAAACGATAAAAAAATAGGGCCGGGGGTATAGCTTGGAGGTAGAATGCCCCTGGGTTCAATCCCCGGTACCGCAAAAAAAAAAAGTGAAAACCACCATTTTTGGACATATATAGATGTTTATATATTGATTCAAGCACCTCTACACATACATACATACATATGATTGAACCAGAGGCATTCTACCTGTGAGCTACACCCCCAGCCCTATTTTATTTCTTATTTTGAAACTGACTCTCACCAAGCTGCTGAGAGTCTCTGGCCTCAAATCTGTGATCCTCCTGTCTCAGCCTCCCAAGTTCTTGGATTACAGGCATGCGCTACCATGCCCAGCTACCTCTTCACTAGTTTTTAACTCTTCTTAAACATCATTTAATCCAGTGCCTCTCTGTGACCTTGAGTTGGACTCTGATATATCAATCTTGTCTTCCTATCTGAGGCTTCCCCTCCCATGCTTGACTGGGACTCAAGGAATCTCAGCAAACAGTTAACTTTTGTGGCTTTTCTGCTGCTGCAGATCTGAACTTTTTCCAGGAAAGGAATCTTTTGATTGCTATGGGTTTCCTCATTCGGCTGGTGCTGCTCAGTAATCCTTCTTCCTCCCTGGAGATTCTTACCTTGACTGTTTACATGAGGGGAATAATTACACTTCTATTTCTTTTCCAGCTTCCTGGCTGAGCTAGAGTGTGTGGAGAGGGGGACAGAGACAGGGAGACAAGAACAAGGAGGAGAAGAAAGGGACCTGGAATGGTTTTAGTGGCTGGGTTACGTTGCTGGCCTTTTATAATCATGGGCTTCTAAGTCAGTTTTCCTCAAAGGGTGGTCCTCCTGCATCAGAATCATGAGATCAAAATGTGTTAAAAATGCAGCACCTGCTGTGAATATCTAAATATCCCGGTGATTCCCATGTATGCTAATGTTTGACAAACACGGCTATAAATCATTCTACGCTCCCCCTTTGATCATGTAGCATCAAAAAATTCTCTCTCTTTGTAATATCAGGGGACGCCATTTGTTCAGCCTGGTCTCAGTATCCAAATTACTGTGTGCTAAAAAAAGTCACCGTCACTTACTATACAGCCAGCCTGCTTCAGAGCTCACCTTTCCTAATAATACGTAAACAGTATGTCCATATTTTGAAATAGTAAATAAAGTGGTATGTTCACGTTTTGTGCACTTATCCCTTCCATTCCTTTAAGCGGTTGCATTCTTAATTTGAAAAAAAGAAAAGAAAAAAGCAATGGCAGTAAGTGATCATGAGGACGTCGAGTGAGGATGAGGAGCGGGCCCCACCCCAGGATTATCACGGAAGGAAGTCAATGAATGGTAAGTAACATCGATTATTGATTATGCGTCATGCATTGTCTCATGCATTCTTTGTAACTGCACTTTGAGGAGGGATTTTTTTTTCTTTAGAATGAGGACTCTGTCTAGAAGGGTACCTGTACCTACCTAGATCAGCTCATGCTTAATTTAAAAGACTGACCACAGGTTATAGTATGAAAACTGAGCTGCAGACTATTTCCTCCAGAGAGGATTTCCTGGTGAGGGGAGAGCCCCTTCCTGTATGGATGCTATTTCATTTGGTCAAAGTAGGTCAGAGGAACTGGGCAGAATGAGAGCGGGTCCTTTATTAGAAGCTGCGTTTGACTGAGGAAATTAAAGTAAGATGGGGGCAGCACGATCAGGTCATAGTGTTGCTGTCACCTGGGTAATATCAGGACTCTCTACTGAGGCGGGACACTCACAGTTCCTATATGAAATGTCACCAAGACAGGTTGGTCAACAGAGACCATTTTAGAAATACCGCGTGCCTGGGAAGAATTCTCTATGTGGCTGGATTTCTAATCCCATTCCTGCAGGGGTAGGGTGCATGAGAGGGAAGCAAGCCAGGAGGATGCGTCCTCTCCTTCACTGTCATTATCAACAAAAGGAGCAGATTCAGATTCTCCCACCAGAAAGCTCTTCAGAGTTTTCATAGCAAGTGCCGGCTTCATGTACCCACACAGTCAGCCTCACGCCTAATCAGTACTATTTCTTTATTCAAATTTTAATTCAGTTGGATGGAGAGTCCCCCTCCCTAGCTTTATCCTCTTCAGCAAATCGCCTGCTGTGGGGACATAACAAATGCTTATTAATAATAATGATATCTCTCTGTTGTGTTTTCTATCCTTACGATAAATTGTCATTGGAGGAAAAATGCTCTGTGATAATATGTCAACTTTTTAATGAAAACTACTGTATGGAGTGTCTGCCGAGAGTTATTTCGATGTTAAGTTATTAGGATACCCTAGCGTTAATTTTTAAGAATTGATACATACTTCTGTCGAGTGGCTTCGGAGCACCTGAGCTCCTGCAGCAGGTTGGATTCTAACTCAGAGGCGCTGCTGCTTGGCATGCAGGGGGCCTCCCCATTAGCTTCAACAGCTTCTTGTGGTACGGATGCTTCGCTGATTGAGTCGTGTAGATCACTCAAATTCGTTGTGATGGTTTACACTTTAATCGTTCTCTCACGGTAATATAATGGTAATTGGTGTCGTTTAATCTACTGTGCTGTTTAATGCCCTGAGACTTCTGGGGATTTCACACAAGCCATCAAACATTCGCCTACACTAGTTATTTGCTCTGTGAAAGAAGGGTCTTCCTTTTCCTCAGGCACCCCAGTGTGTGTGTGTGTGTGTGTGTGTGTGTGTGTGTGTGTGTGTGTGTGACTGAGCCCAGGGGGTTCTACCACTGAGCTACACCCATATCCCCTTTACTTTTGAAACAGGGTCTTGCTAAGTTGCTGAGACCGGTCTCAAACCTGCAATCCTCCTGTCTCAGCCTCCCAAGTACTGGAATTACAGGCGTGCACCATCTCACCCCGCTCACCCCAAATATTAAAGAAGCAGGACGAAGTGAATCCATCTCACTGGTGTGTCCTGAACTGGAGAGAGAGTTTCTGGTATCTAAAGTCTTTGGTGCTTTAAGGCCTTTTCCATTCTCCCAACGAACCCTTTAAGTCACTGAGTTAATTTACTCATGGGCTTTTCTCTGTTGCTGTGATTCCTACTTCTCCCCAATCTCAGGCGCTAAGGTGAGAGGCTAAGATAAGCTAAGAACAGAGGTGAAGGGGCATTCTTCCCTAAATTAGCATCTGCTGGGACCCCACTCTGGGTGCACAAATGATTTTTAAAAATGAAACACAAAAACCATCAATTCTTAGAATTTACCAAACAACATCAGAAAACAAAAAACAAACCAAAACAGACAGATGGAACAAGGAGAGGGCACGGATGGAGGAATGAGAGGAAAGGTCAGTCCCTCTGCTCTGACCCAGCTCTGTGCTGGTTACCCTTGAACTCAGTCTGCCTCCTGAAGCCCCCATCGCTCCTGCAGTACAGAAATGTCAGTACAGCACCTCATGAAAACCAATATTGTATGTATCACCCTCCCGTGGAAATAAATGATCCTCACAGAATGGGGGAATAAACTCGCCAGGAACATAAATAACCATTATGGGCATCTCTGCATGACCGCGGGGTATTGGATCCAGAATCTGACAAAACATTAGGAAGATTTGTAAATGGTTGTGGCTGTAGAGGTGACAACCAGCAAACCACACATCCCCAGCATTTTAAGATCTATCTTATTTTCATCAAAATGGAGCACTTAACCTTGATCTTTGCTTTCTTAAACAGAAAAGAACCCATATTCTAGTGAGCACCCACACTCTCCAGGTGCAGACAAGATGCTGGGGGGGGGGGCAGCGGATCCCCGTCCTGGTAGGATGACTGCTGTTTGAAGGCATTCTTTTCAGATGGGGATATGGGAGAACAGGGCAAATGCTTTCACCAGGCCTGGCTCTCAGCCTCCTGTGAAGAACTTCAGCATACAGGAAGAGCAGACTGCAAACCCAGCAGCATTAGATGTGGAGTGGGGAAAGGTAAAGCCAGCTCCCTCAGTCAAAGGCTTAAGATTTCTTTTTTTAAGATTAGCATGTATTAAAAGTATATACTAATGGGGTCCAGCATATTTCCATACATGTGTATACTGATCAAATCCAATCTCCCATTTCCACTCTCCTCCCCACACCCTTCCCAATCTTCAGTTGTCACTATTCTACTCTCCAGTAGAATATTGCTTCTTTAACATTCACATATGAGCAACAATACAAGGAACTTGTCTTTCTGTGTCTGACTTATTCCACCTAACATTATGTCCTCCAGGTCCATCCATTTTGGTGCAAATGACAGGATTTCATTCTTCTTAATAGCTGAATAATACTCCATCGTGTGTATGTGTATACATACATATATATCATATTTGTGTTTTATATATAGAGAGAGAAATTATATATTTTCTATATCCATTCAAGTGTTGATGGGCGTCTAGACTAATACTGTCTTAGCTATCATGAATAGCGCCACCGTAGACTTGGGTGTTGCGCAGGTCTCTCTTTGGTATGCTGATCTCACTTCCTTTGGATATATACCCCAAAGTGGGACAGCTAGATCTATTTTTAGTTTTCTGAAGAACCTCCATACTGTTCTCCACAATGGCTGTACTAATTTACATCCCCATCAAGAGCTGGGAAGAGCTCCTCAAAGGCAGAGTATTTCTTACATAAGTTAAGCAGATTCTTTGTTCTTTTTTGCTTTTCTTTCTTTCCCTGGTCATGAATAGCAACAAAGTCTGGCCCATTTCCAGCGTACCCGCCACCATTTTTCCTTCCCACAGGTGTAGCAGATCTTACTAGCAAACGGGCTCTCCTTCCCCTGAGCCAGCACCCATGCACTCCAGCAGCTTTTGACCAACAGCAGAAGCTGGTATTCAGGATGGAGTACACTCCAGAGAACCATGTCTCTCTTAACCATGGTTTCCTCCTAGCTCACCACACATCATAGATAATCAAAAAAAGTTTGTTGAGTGAATGAAGAATGGTGATTAGTTATAGAAACATGGTACATTCCGCCAGAACTTACAAGTAATTTTGGAGGAGGGAAGACAAGATTCTAAGGTATGTTTGAATTCTTGATGCACTTTAGTTGATCATTCCATTCTTTGCCTCATTCATTAGCAGAAGTGTTAGATAACTAGCTATAGTTGGAACATAGATTACTGATCCAATTAGATGTTAATATTCTAAGAAATACACAGTATATTTTAGAATGCCATAAAGGAGTAGCCAATGTCAGCTAATAAAATATTTTAATAACATCAAAGTGATATTTGTTCATTATAGAAAATCTGAAGGAAAAAAGAAAAGTCAAAGCAATCAGAAATCATAAATAGTTCATCCCAAATATCTAAATATTTAAAATTTCTAGTCTGCATTGTAAATACATGAGTATATCTTTAAACTAATTTCCTTCCTTTCTTCCTTCCTTTCTTCCTTTTTTTTCTTCCTTTCTTTTCCTCTCTCTCCTTATTTAGGCAAAATTAAGATCATGCTATGTATAGTTCTGCAACTGATATTTTTTCATTTAAAAAAACATTCTGAACATCTTTCCAGATAAATGTCTACAATTTAGTGCTCAGAAATGAATTTCTAGTTTTTCATCAGAATGCAATTTTCTTGTTGGGGTCAAATGCTGGATAGTAAAAACCAATATCTTTCAGAAAATGCTTTCACATAAAGCATTTAAAAAAAGAACTATGAAATTTTCTTCATCCCCACTACCCCCTCCCACAACAACTTAGAAGTTAAAAATTTCTGCTACCATTGAGATGACATTTAAATATCAATAATGCTATTGGAAGGAAGTTTCTGGTTGTGTATAACAGGGAGGCTTTCAGCTGGTCTGCAAAAGAAATGAACATTGGTTTTTCCTGGAGGCTTTTTCTAAATTGGAATGATCCTGCAAGCTGGAGAGCAGAGAACAATGTTCTCTCCTCGCCGGGAGTACTTGCGACCTGGGACCCACAGCCCTCTCTGGATGGAGATTCGCTCTGAATTTTAAACAGGCCACCCCTAGCCACTCCAGGAAGGCCAAAATGATGATGCCCGGAAATCACATCAAAACTGGCCCAGAGCCCTCAGTGCCAGAGTCCACGCGGCCTCTCTGAGAGCCGACCTCCCCTGCAGGGTGAGAAGACCAGTCAGACCTAAAAATCTTACCCACTGCTTCAGTCCACCAGGAAAGAGGAAATCTGCAGATGGTAGATTTTATGGAGAAGATGCTTCAAAGAAACCCAAACTAACGAATGGGCCGATTCCATTCTGTGCCGTTAAACACAACGCTGAAGCCCGCGGACATAGAATACCAGAAGGGACCATGCACTGTGCTGCTTTTAGCTTGGCAATCTCTCCTCTGAAGCCTGACAGAGTGCAGGCGGAGGGCCAGGCATGCCTTTGGCTCTTGGCTTGAGCTGCCTGTTTGATCACACAATGGTGCTACATCTCACACATCCAAGGTTACCTCTGTGACGCCTTTGCCCACAGGGAGGGCCATGCCTAACTACCTCGGCCTCTAAAAGCAGCTACCACCTGCTCAAATGATTTCTGAGCGAGGAGACTGTTCAAGGACTCCTGGCCGTCTTTCCAGTGGCTCATAACCTAAGCAGGTCCATAGCCTTAACCTCTTCTGCTGCTGAGAAATCGGCTCTGGCCTCGGCTTCAGTGAAAGCGAACTCTCGCCCTTGTGCAATTCTCCCTCTGTACTCTTAAGCATCCCTGTCTTGGCAAGAGCTTGCTTAATTACTGGCAACAGAAACCTACTCAAGCTAGTTGGAGAAAAGGAATAAAAAAAGTATTAAGATATAGGGCTGTCTCACAGAATCCAAGGACAGAAATGCAGCTGGGTCTTTTGGGGACCTGGGATTTCGAACATGGAAGTTAGAGTTTGATGTGAGTAACCAAACCAAAGAAATAAATAATGAAACATCAAGAAAATTATGACAAAAAAATAGTAACATTGGCTTAAACAATCAAAAGGCTTATTTTTCTCATAAAATAATATCAAAGGCAGTCATCCACATCATTAGGAATTTAGTTTTTTTTTTATTTGTGCATTGTAGTTATACATCATAACGCGGTTCAGAGTGATAGAAACATGCACACGGCATTCGGTGTGTTTCCTTCCAGATCTCCCCCTCCCCCTCCCCCTCCCTGTACATAATATTGAAATTGGCACTGATAACTTCATATTGAACATCACATTATTTGAACTATTTCCTACATCAAGTCTCTTCTTTCACCTCCCGCCTCCCTCCTCAAGCCCCCTTCCACTATTCTACTAGTATCTCCCCTCATTTATCTGAAGTTCCTTTTGTTCCCAATTTCTCTCTAGCTTCCACGGATGAGTGAAAACATATGGCCCTTCACTTTCTGAGACTGACTGATCTCACTTAGCATAATATTCTCTAGTACCATCCATTTTCCTGTAAATGACATAATTTTGTTCTTATTTATGACTTAGTAGAAATTCCATTGTGTGTATATATAATATAGTTACGTAATCCATTCATTTGTTGACAGACACCTAGGTTGGTTCCTATGTTTGGCTATTGTGAGTTGCGCTGCTATAAACATGGATACACATGTATCACTATAATACTGTGACTTCAATTCCCTCTGGAAAGATCCCCAAGAGTGGTATAGCTGGGCCATATGGTGGTTTTATTCCCAGTCTTTTGAGGAACCTCCACACTGACCTCCATAGCGGCTCTACTCATTTGCAATCCCACCAACCATGTATAAGAGGTCCTATTTCCCCACATCCTCACCAGCATTTATTATTGTTTGTATTCCTGATAACTCACGTTCTAACTGGAGTTAGATGAAATCTCAGTGTGGGGTGGGATATTTTTTAATCCTGGTGGTTGCAAGATGGCTGCCACCCATCCAAGCATAGTGCCTGCATCCCAGCCTTGAAAGGAAAGGGAATGTTAGACATGTCTAACCCTTTAGAAAGCTCTCCTACAGTTTTTATCCAGTGACTTCTCATTGGCCAGGACATAATCAAATGGTCACCACTAGCAGAAAGAATGACAGAAGCTATATTTTTTAAAGTAGACATATTGCTACCTAGGGTACAATCAGATTTCTGCTGGTAAGAAAGAAAGAGGAAGTTGGCCTTGAACCTGAGATCCTCCTGTCTCAGCCTCCCAAGGACTGGGATTACTGTATGTCATTGTCAACATGATTTACATTATGATGTGAGACTATAATGCAGCAATAAAGCACATTTAGAAAAAAGAAAGAAAAGCCGGGCGTGGTGGCGCACGCTTGTCATCCCAGTACTTTGGGAGGCGGAGACCAGAGGATCTGGGTTCGCGGCCAGCCTCAGATCTCTCTCTCTCTCTCTCTCTCTCTCTCCCCCTGTCTCTCTCTCTCTCTACCTAGTGAG